>JAOTRS010000039.1:20366343-20380879 GCA_028565755.1 Dinotopterus cunningtoni | reverse complement strand
TTACCCATATTCTATCGCGATATTTCATTTTCTTATCATTGCCTAACATTGTACCGGTATTACCGTGAAAGGTATAAGATGGCCCAGCCCTAATAGGGACGTAAGAGCATTATGCCAATTTCAGATTTTATATATTGTACTGTTTTAGTCTAGAGATACATATTGTGTTCGGGGTCTTTAAAGCAGATTTTAGGAAAAAAGATTTTTTATAAAAGTTCATGCCATGTTCTAGCTTACAACATTAATGTGTCTTTTACATCTATATAAACTGAACATCAACACTAATAGACAGTTAAGGTGTTCAAAGATCTGCTATACAATCTTTTTTCCCTTAATTTTCCCCATTTATTTAATTCCAGGAAAATCATTGTGGACATGTTCAGCAGAAAAAAAACACATTATTTAAAATACATTTATAATTGAAATCTAGTGGGCTTTATTAGTGTCTCTACATTACCAATATTTTTTGTTCTTTTCTCAGTACAGAGAAACATGAAAAAAGTATTGACCATGGTAATTACAAACATCCCAGATGTGACACAGGCAGGAAAGTTTAAAAAACTAACACCTAAGCAGCCTTATTCAGTAGCAGACAAACACTGACTAAACAGCAGAAATATTATGAAAGAATGAGTGTTATAATCTATAATAATCTATTTTCTTGCTTGTTGTGTACAGTAAATGTGTTTCATAAGATACTGTAAAATCTGTGACCCGTCATATCAACTCTCACCGCACTATGGAGAGTAAATGCAGTAGGTGAAATGTATAAAGTATTAACTTTTGCCAAAAACGATTGATAAATCCTTTAACAGAATTGAGAAAGTTTCATTTAAAGCACTCTAATTAACACTAATTAAGCTGGTTATTCCAGTGGTTACAGAAAAACATTTTTTTTGCTATAAATCCGTGCTGCTTTTAAAGTTGTTTTAAGGGGTGGCAGAGAAATCCTGGTGTCAAAATAAGTCTGAGGGTTCTCTGTTTCCTTATTTAAATAGTCTAAAACTAGGTTTTCAACAATTTTTTCCAAGACCTGACTCGTAAGCAAGCTACGAACTGGCCATATCTCAGCAACCTCATATGAATACGTTAATATAAGTATCAAAATGGAGCTTATTGAACTAGGAATCTGAACATATGCATAACTCAAATCACCCAGAATGTGACTTAATACTTGATTTCATGGGTAGGGTCACACTGAAAAACAAGATCATTTGTATAATGGTTAGTATTTAGATACTTTTTTAATAATATTAATAATAATAATAATAATAATAATAATAATAGCAGCACAGTGGCATAGTGGTTATCACTGTGGACTTGCACCTCCCAGGTAGAGGGTTCAATGTCCAAAGACATGCAGATAAGGTTAATTGCTGATCCTAAAATTGCTTGTAAGGTGTGTGTGTGCCCTGCAATGTCACCCTGTACAGGATGTACCCCTCCTTGTACCCTAAGTCTCGTGGGATAGGTGCAGGATAACGTGGTATAGATGATGAATGAATGAATGAATGAATGAATAATAATAATAATAATAATAATGCACCTCCTTTGAGAGGACAAGTGAGACCTTCATTTTAATGCTTAGTGCTTACCTAACAAAATTAATTCTTTTACGAAAACAAAAAATATGTCCAACACTGGTAAGAATACCAGTTAGCATATAAGTAGTGTTTTATAATAAAATCCTTTCCATCCTTTCCACCGGTAGTTATTGTCATAGCACAGAATGCTAGTGCTATTACAACTTACTGCAGATATTCCGGTAGTGCAGAATAAGTAGATCGTAACTGAGATCCTCGACTTCCAGTTTCTCAGGCTAGGGTTCTTTGCAGTAATTCTTCGCCAAAATCAGAAGTATTTTGCTGCTTGAAATCGTTCCTGCTTGGCTGAAACTACAATAGCTATAAATAAGTCGGAGATTTCTGTAAGTGTGAAAAATAATGGAGCTGAGTGTTTCACTAAATATGAAGCGTTGACGTGCTAGCTCACATTAGGCATCGCTCTGCACCACTCTCTTACTGGAATCCTGCTAGTCTCTCACATTTCTTCATGTTTGTGTTTGGCATTCAAACCAGAGCAAAATATCAGACGATGCCCTTTGCATGTGCTATTCTCATTATCTCCGTTAGGTTGCACAGTTGGTGGCAATCTGCACTAAAGTGGCCTGTCAGTAAAAACATGAATAGATGGTGTGAAAGGCCCTTTAGAATGTCAGGGTGGCCGTCTGGGTGATGGAGTTTAATTAAAATCAAGGTAGGGGGAGTAATCAATAGGACCAAACATGCTCCTGGTGTGTTAGCTGCTCATTACATGATCTTTTGTGAAAAATGCATCCATGGTCCGCCAGAAAACATTACATGGCCAGTGGAGCAGGGGACATAATCCTTTAGTTTGACACACAGATTAAATGTGCATTGTTTTGGTGTCATCAGTACCAAGTGCATTGCACTTTAACACAGACAGTTTAATCTTGGGACTGGGACAGACATGGAGCTAAACCCGCTGAATTAAAAAAAATAATAAGTCAGATATCGGATCCAATCACTTCCTAAACATGGGACTCATTTGAGCAATCAACGAGCAGTACGCTAAAGACGGTGTGTCAGATCTTCTGTGATAAAAATCATTTGTAGCTTGCTATGAATGCTCATGGAAAGGTTAAATGTACTCACAGTCGCTCCAGAGAGTGTAAGCCGAAGAAAGAGCCGTTTTTCACCATTGAGATTTTGTTATTGCTGAGGATCCTGGAGGGAAAAAGAAAACGAGCGTCAGCAAAATCGTGCAAATTCATAAATAAAACATGACCATGTCATTTTTTCACCCACACCGTGTGATAAATCCCTTAGACTACCATTTTCGCCACTAGAAGAGTTATTTATATGGATTTGGGCTATAAATGTCTAAGGCACTGCATATGGGAGTATTTATTGCTATTTATGGTAATGTAATGTAAGACACCTCAGCTTGCACAAAAGCACCCCTCTACTAAATAGAGTCTTAGACTTAGACTCTTCTAAATAAAAAAATATATTTTAATTTATTTAAACATTGTTAGCATTTTTATTGTTTAAAGTAATTCGAATATAACAAATAAATGTTAAAAAGTAAAGTTTTGTAATATATAAATAATCAAAATGTTTCTGTTCCTCTGCTGATAAAATTCCTGCATCTTTTACAAGCTGTCTGCCCTGACAGTAGCAACCACCTTAATACTGTAAGTGAAATGTACTGTAGTTACACTGATGCATTTGCTTCGACTCCCATATTGTTGAAACCTGTAACAAGTTTCACTGAATAAATTGTATGTCGCAGTGGTCAGCCAATCGACTGACTATAGACGCAGCAGTAGTTTTCTTTTGGCCAATCACTTCTGCCTTGATTTAGCCCTAAATATACACATTTAGCCCTTTTCCAGTGGTATAAAATTTACATTTGGACCAGGTAATTGCACACTCATAGGTGCTACAGTACTCTGTGATTTTACTTCCATATGAATTGGTCGGTATTTTCACCCTCTGAGAAAAAAACAGACTAAATCACTGTTTTTGACCAACTTTTCCGTGTTAACAAAACACTCTCTAGATGTCTATGGTGTATATTTGAATGCGTGCTATCAAGTGTCAAGTGTTTTGTATTGAGATTTTATTGGTCATGTTTTTTATTCTCATCGTTAAGTCAGTTTAGTAAAAGTGTACAGAAAGCAGGTCAGCCATAACATTATGACCACCCACTTATAATATTGAGTACTGTAGGTCCCCTCATTTGCCACCAAAACAGTAATGACCTGTGTGTTCTGAAACCAATGTTGGGTGTAACGCATTTCAAAGTAACACATTAGAGTACTTAGATTACTTTTTTAATGTAACAAGTAATCTAACGCATTAGGTCCGCCATTTAAGTACTTGGTTATTCAGTTATATTTTCAAAAATGTAATCCGTTATACAGACGATTTATGTAATCCGTGAGCCAGACAGCGGGCATTCCATTAGTGTGTGTGTGTGTGTGTGAAAGTCGTCCTACAAGCCCCATCCCCGATAACCCGCCCCATGTTATTCCTGCTGTTATACCCCTATCTCATCTACTGTATGCGGTTTGACTTGCGGTGAAAAGCGGTGTAGGTGCGAAACCGTGTAGGTGAGATAGGGGTATTAGTAGTTAACAGATTATGCGCCAAACTTCGCAGAGTGATGATGTTAGAATAATTATAAAGGTCTTGACTAAAACAACATGCATGAGGAATCACAAAGGAGTTTTTATTTTCTGCTATGGAAAAATACTCGAATTAGTTACTTTTATCAGAAGGTAATGCTATAATATAACTGATTACCTTTTAATGACAGTAATTTTGTAATGTAGTTATTTAGTTATTTTAAAAAGTAACGTACCCAACACTGTCTGAAACCTTTCTATTTTACTCAATTTGAGCTAAAGTGGTTCTTCTTTTGGATTGGACTACACAGGCCAGTCGTCACTCTTTATATGTGCATCAGTGAGCCTTGGCCACCCATGACCCTGTTGCCAGTTTAATTTGGCCATTCTCACAGTAGCTACAGTATATTTTCGTTACAATCGTGGCTGGAAGTGGGTGAGGTATATTAGGCAGCAAGTGAACTTTTTTTTTTTTTTGAAGCAGAAAAAATGGCCAAGCATAAGGATTTGAGTGACTTTGATAAGGGCCAGACTGCAATGGCTAGACAACTGGGAGTGAGCAACTCCAACACTGCAGGTCTTGTGGGATGTTCCTGGTCTGTAGTGGTCAAGACATACCAAAAGTAATCCAAGGAAAGACCAGTGGTCATGAGTGGCCAAGGCTTACTGACGCACATTGGGAGTGAAGGCTGGCCCATGTAGTTCGATCCAATAGAAGCGCTAGTGTAGATGAGGTTAACGCATTACTCTTATGGTGGGAAAATGAAAGACCTACTCAATATTAGGCAGGTGGTCATAATGTTATGGCTTATCAGTATACATATAACCAGAGTAAAATAACTCAATTCTGTTGTTTTTTTACCCTAATGTGACACAAATCAGATTTTTTGATGGCCGTCTAAATGCACAAATCTGATTTTTTCAGATCAGATCTGGGTCACTTTCGTATTTGGTCGTATATTGGATACATTTTCAATAAGCAGTCATGCGACTTGAATGAGAATGAGCAGCTCAGAATTCATTCCACTTTTCTGACTATGCACACATGTATGGCGGTCGCTGAAATCAGTCAGCACTAAAAGCGTCGGGATTTTATAGCAGCAGTAGAAATAGATGATAAAACCACTAAAGTGAAGCATGTGGCTTTCTTCCTTCTTCTGGACCACAACAAATAGAGCCAACCAACTGCTTACCATCTTCCAGAGCAAAATCCCAAGCATATGTTTGCTAAAATCATATCCATTGTTTGAAACGAACTCATGACGTGTTTTAACCCAGATGTGAGATTGAGCAAAGTCTTAATCACTGAGTCAACCACTTCTACCACTGAATTAACGTGTATTTAATTAATGTGTATTTTATCATAGATTTTTTACAAAATCAGTATTACAATATGTAGTCATATTGTCCAACCATAGTCCACGGTGTCCTGTTTAAAGGACAGCACACGAGATTTGCTACTGAGTTTTAAGTGTTGCAAAAGTAGATCAGGTTAAAAGTCTACTCTACACACACATCTGTCTGCATGAGCACAGCTACGATTTATGCTGTTCACTGAGGCAATTGATGGATAGATAAATAAATAGATTCCTTTATTGTCACTGTGTAGGGTATAAAGATATAAAGTAACATTTCTGATGATGCCTTATGTCACAAACAACGTATATGCAGACGCAAGTCCAGGTAAGAAAGACAAGATTTATTGAACTATACCAAATAGCAAATCAAACATGGGCAAATTGTAGCCGTAGTAAAAAAAAAAATAAATAAATAAAAAACAGTCACAATTCAGCAAGCAGAAAATCGGAAACCAGAATAACGAATCAAAGCCATACATGGTAAAGCAATCACAAATGCACACGACTTTGTAGACGTAAACATGATGGATGGGAGTTGTAGTTCGTCTCCGCCATGCTTGTATGCGGATACAACTGTGACTGTTCCATCATCCTAGCTGAAGCTTATCCAAATGGAGACTCAAGGCACAAGACAGGGTACACCCTGGACAGCGTGCCAATCCATCGCAGGGCACACACACATACACACACTCACACACTCATTCACACACTATGGGCAATTCGGGAATGTCAATTAGCCTAATCTGCCTGTCTTTGGACTGTGAGAGGAAACTGGAGTACCTGGAGGAAACCCATCAAGCATGGGGAGAACATGCAAACTCCATGCACACCGAGGTGGGAAACGAACCTGGACGGGATTCGGACCCAGACCTTGGAGGTGCAAGGTGACAGTGCTAACAACTAAGGCACTGTGCTGCCTTCCTAATAATTCATAAAATTAATAACACATAAGTAATAAAAACAAATGTTAAACATTGTGTTGAGACAATACTATCCAATAAATATTTTTATAAAAAGAAGCTACAGTATGATATTGCACGTGCATGTTCTCTGATTTGCAGTTGTCCTATACTGTATAATTGCAGTGCACCTTTGTCTGTAGAAGTGCCTGTATTTGTGTAAGTGTATAGTAGACATGGTAAGTCATTGTCAGTGTTTGCTAATGTTCAGTTCTCATATGGCTCTGATTTAAAAGCTGTTCTTAAGTCCATGATCTGATTGACTGCATAAGGTTAAACAGATGATATCCAGGGTGGGATGTCTTCCACTCTATTAGTTTCTCTACCAAGAGCAAGAGCAGAATAAGTCTTTCAACAAAGGTGGTGAGCAGCTAATGAAGTTTTAATGACCGTTTGAATAGCTCTCCTATCTGCTGCCAAGCAGCTGTACCATGCAGTAATACAGTATGTCAGCATGCACTCGATTGAGCAATGTTAGTAGGAAACCAGTTACTTCTGTACTGTAGGATCCCCAGGAAACAGTCAGTGCTGTGGGTTTTTAACTACTACTGTGTTGTTGGTGGTCTGGGAGAGATCATCACGGATATGTGTAGCCAGAAACAATGACAACAATGCAACAGGGTCTGCATTATACAGTATTTCCAGAACTCTATTGGGTGGGTGAGGGGGGTTCCTTTATTTTTAAGGATTTCATTTTATGATTGTATTAGTGGGATGGATGGAAGCATAATCATGAATGTAGAAGGTGAGAAGCTCTGTTGTGGTGCTTAGTTTAAAGATGGAGTAGAGTTAGGAGCCTGATCTGACAGCCTGGGAATAATTTGCGTCACATTCCTTGATCCAGTGGTAGGTGGGTGGGGAAAGTCCTAGGCTGGGTAAGTTTGGTGACCAGTCTGTCCGGAAGAACAATGTTAAAGGCAGAGCTAAAGTTTATTAAAAAAAATCTTTTCACACTAGCTCCACTGATGTTCAAGGTAGGTTTCATGTGATGTGAAGTGCAATGGCATCTTCAATTAAACTCTTAACTCTGTGAGTTAATCTCTGGTGTGGGTCAAAGGTGGGTGGGTGGAAGACTGGCCTCCATGTGCTTCAGGAACTCTCAAAACATTTCATAATCAGGTCTAAGTGCAAAGGCCACTGATGACATTGTTTTCAGCAGAGGAAGGATTATGATGACTTCAGGCAATGTGGGATAGTCAGGAACAAGTCTTTGAGAGCAGATATGCACATTTCTTCAGCATCGTTCCTGTCACATCATCAGTGCCAGCAGCTTTCCTCAGGTTCACTGCTCAGGAGCACGTCTCATATCATGATGATGTACCTCTAGGATGGCGAGGGAGGTGTTGTGACTGTCTCCAGTGCTGTCACCTCATAACAAGCAAAGAAACAATCAAGTTCCTCTATAAGGTGTCACCTTTAACACTCGTGCTGATCTTGTGATTGGTGATATGCTGGATGACCCACACCTGCTGTTGGTCATTGATGGTGTGGTCCTTAAGCTTCTGTTTGTAGTTCGATTTAGACTTCCTGATTCCTCTGCTCAGGATTTGCTTTAGCAGAACTGTATGGGGCTCTGCCACCTGACCTGAGGGTAACTTTCATCAAGTCACCTTAGTCATCAAGTGTAAATCTCGCAAATGAGACCAGCACTGCATGCAGTGGCTGGGTTGTGTGGGGTGTGGCAACCCACCGACAGCAAGGTTCGAACCCAGATCCAAAAATCAACAACCTACAGCAGAGCCGCCTGAGCCACTACTTCCTCTAATTTATTCTTGTAAAAGTAATTCCCCTTAAAGGTAGCTTGAGCACACAACTTTGGTTTTATTAAACATCCATCTAGAAGCATTTTATAATGAAACTTGACATTCAGCACACCTGGTGATGTTTCCGCAGTCATCTTATTATCTGCTTTAAACGTGCCATTATCACAAACTGCCGGGTAACCACGGTGCACTTATGGGAAGTCATGAGGGTCATGTGATTAATTTGTACTGTATTAAAAAATGGTAACGAGTTAATACTGACAGGAAAATGGCCTTTAAATCTGCATAATAAAATCTGTATTGCCATAAATACTGGCTCCTGACAGCAAACAGAATCCCTTCTTTCGATAGTACGCTGCTGCCCGAAATACTAAAAAAAAAAATCGACAGAAAGAGAGACAAATAGACTGACGTTCAGACGGTCTTCTTGTTAGACCTGAGGCTGTTACTTGCTGAGATACAGAGACAATGATAGACGGAAAAACCGAAGGACAGACAGAAAGAATGTCTTTCAAGTATGAATAATGTCATGCTTAGTCTCTCAACCTTGTGCTCCTTATTTCAGTAGCATTGTGAACAATTGCATTTTCAGATTTCACATCTGCAAAAATATTAATCACAGAGGTGAGAACATTATATCATCCTGTCACCTGATGTGCTGCTCACTCAGGCATGCTAGCATGCATGGCAGTATGCATGTACTGTATGTGTGTTTCAGTGTGTGTGTAGGTGTGTGTGTGTGTGTGTGTGTGTGTGTGTGTGTGTGTGTGTGTGTGTGTGAAGGAAAGAGAGCCTGCTTTACATGCACTATGTGAACAAGAATGTCATCTCTACCCTACACACTGACACCAGAGCTGGCTCTTTCATCTTCTTTCTACCTCTCCCAAGGTCGGGCATGGCTCTAGGGACGCAGCTACCCATGCACTGTGAGTATGGAGCTGAATAAAGATTATAAGTTCCCACGAGGCAACTCTTACAAAGCACATTTGTAAACCGTCGATAGAGCAAATACACAGACCAGTTCCACATGTGGTCTATTAGCAACATGGGAGTGAACAAGGGCAAATCTGTTCGGGGTATTTCACCTCTACTCCCGACCACCCCGGAGAGGATAAATAACAAAAAAAAAAAAAATCGTACAGAAGAAAAAGCAGCATGCACTATTCTCCTCGAATGTGCTTTTGACAGTCCCAACGTCAATGTTAAAGGACTCTTAAGGGAAAAGGAACTCCTGGAAAGAAAGTGCTGGGAGTCAGATTGTAACACTACACAACTGTAATGTAAATGGCAGTGATCTACTCTCAAGGGCTTTCTGCTGTCTGACTTTTTGCCCATGATTTTGCACGCTTGCCCTCACATTCTATATCATTTTGTCTGAATATTGTCTGCCAGAAGTGAAAACCTTTATAGAGAGAGAGACAATCCTTTTCTCAATCCTTTTCAGATCACCCTATAAATGCAGAAATGCAATTCAATAACTTTTTACCCCTTGAAGCAAATATTTACCATGTTAATTATTTACCACACTCATTTATTTATGTATAATACCGGGTAGGAAATTGGTGCAGCAGGTACTGTAGCTTTGCCACCTCAGAGCTCTAGGGATTTGGTCCTGAGCCATGGTTCACTTCTATGTGGATTTTTTTTAAATGTACCAGTTTCTCCAGTTTCCTCCCACTTCCAAAGAAAAATAAAGGAAAAATACATGGCAAAGTGAATTGGCTATGCTGCATTGCCCCAGAGTATGAACAGGAGCACATGGCAGTGTGTGTTGGCACTTTGTTAAAATTGCAGTTAGATCTCATTTGTTATAATTTTCATACTTGTTCTCAAGTTCTGAAACTTAAGAGTATAGAACTCATATACTGTATAATTGCTATAAAAGGCTGGAGTCCCCTAGTTGCCCTAAAACCATGGCATTACTAAAAAACACACAAAAACACACACATTCCTTCAAGCACTAGTGTTTTGTAACACATCCTGGTACATGAATGGTAGTGAGTGACCTATGTTTTTTTTGCATCGCCTTATCGTGAGCTCTGTGTTCATAACTAATGATTCAGAGCCTCCTCGGCTAATGCACTCCTAAACCAACGCACTGTTTGCTCATTTACCATTAGTAAGCCCAGATATTTATTTATTTATTAATCAGAAATGAATTTAAATGATGGTGAACCATGACATTACGACGACTCTCAGGAGAAGTAATTAGCATTTATTATCTCGTTACAATATCTCCTAGAGGCGGCATGGTGGCTTAGTGGTTAGCACAGACGCCTTGCACCTCCGGGGTCCGTGTTCGATTCCCGGCCTCTGGGTCTCCCGTGGAGTTTGCATGCTCTCCCCATGCAGACATGCAGATTAGGCTGACTGGAGTTCCCAAATTGCGTATGGTCATGTGAATGATGACTGGAGGTGGAATAAAATGGGAATAAATACAATACAATGGTAATCACCATTGGCCTCTATGGCCCGTAGTATCGCTACAGAGTTCCCTAGATGGATGGATGAAATGTACTGGAAAAACAAGTCTGATCCATCGTCCAAGTACTCCTAAATGGGAATGCTATAGTTGGTGTGAGGCAGGAATTCACTCTGGACTGGACACCAATTCATGTCAGATCCAGTACATGGTTAAATCTATAATACTGACCATACTATTTGCTGTTTTGAAACGGTAATAATCAACCTTACAGTTATTACTCTAATAACTAAGCTGGCTTGCCTGTTGCTAATTCTATTCACTATTGCCCGCTGTAATTACTGTAGTATAAATTAATCAAAAAAACTTGCATAAATGTTTGAAGTTCACTAAAGCAGAACAAGAGCACTAGGCACCAACAGTTTACTACTAACATGGCAACAGGAATGCAGGCTAATAATTATTTACGATACAGGAAAACAAAATTATTTACTTTTTAAAATCTAGAGATAAGTGGGTAACAGGTCAGTTTGGAAGTGCTGGAATCTAAACCTCAAACTAGGAACTAGGAACAACACCGCTTATGCATCCAAATGTCAAAAAGCAGCACATTTAGCCGCGGTTCTGTCCTGCTAAATCCAGCGGTCCAGTGCGCGGTGATTTCTGTGACTTTATTTAGAACCAAGGATTGCAAGAACTTAGCAACGATGTTTTCCTTGGGCTGCCTCTTCCCACAACATCCTCAGCAATTTATTCCATTATCTTGTGGCCTGTTTGAATCACATAAATGTAACGTGCAATTTTTTTTTTAATATCTTGTATATCTTCAAAAAGGCAGATTGAATCTGTTGACGTTTTGTTTAAGGAGTGTGAGACTAAACACGACCAAATGAACAAAAAACAAACTGAACGTATTAATTTCGCTTCACTTTACACATGGGAAAGAGTGTAAAAAGTGAGTAGGATTTACAGTTGCTTATCGTACATAGATGAGGGGTGTTCAAGTCAAACCGAGAAATTTCTCATGAATGAAGGTGTAAAACCGATTGACATTGGCGTTTGTATTGCAAACGTTTTTAGAAGGCCGTACAGCACATCCATGATTGACGATCCCGTCCAAGGGCGCTCGGAGTCCAGTGCATTCGTTCACATGAACATTTCAAGTGTATTAGTGTTGCAGGCGATTATATAGAGAAATAAATGTAGTTTTTACTCTCATAACCATGAATTGAATGCCTCTTGTGTAATGAGAAGTACATGTGTTATGTAATGTACTAAAGATGTATTGCTTGCAATTCCAACTGGCCTATAAAGGAATATTATTGCGTTAATAACTACCGCACACACTCTCTCAGAGAGCATGGCACAAACAGAGGCTCTGTGTTTGTGCAAACTCAAGCGTGTGACTGTGTGCAGCACCAAGTCCATGGCTCTGTTTGGCTAGAGGAAGTTCAGCTGCTCCTCGACCCCTCATGCCTTTTCCAGGCCTCTGCACAACGTCCAGGAAATCGCAGGCAAAACATAATTGTACATTATGTAAACAGCACATGCCGAACATCCAGCGCGTCCTTCCAACTTTCTATTTACAATATCAATTATGTTCTCCCAGGATAAGCAGCTTTCAGAGACAGAGAGGCAGAGGACAAGTCAAATATTGTCTCGCAGGGGCTGCTGGAGCAAATGGTCTATGTCATTGCACTCCATGTTTCTCTGATCGCTTCCATCAGGAATGGGTGCACAATACACACACACACACACACAAATTCTCTCTCATAGACATTCCCTTATACAGTATGTAGTCGACAATATAAAAAGGCCCACTTTAAACCGTGTGTGTGCGTTTATGTGTAGAGCCTTTCTAGATTTGCCTGGTGTTAGTCTTCACGGGTAAAACTCAAGAGTCGAAGCTTAGGCATAATTCACACACTCTCTATTTCCTATCTCCACTTTCAGCCCTCAGAGGCGTGCAGCTGGCCAAACCCGGAGAGAAGTGCTCTCAAAACAGTCTTGGGACATTCAGCCATCCTACTGCGTTATTATAGGGGTGGAAGGAATAAAAATAACCCAAATTTTAGACCTGGTGGGCACAAGTCACACGGACCAAGCAGAGTAGGAATCAAGATTTGAACTATTACAAACATGCCGCGCGGACAGCCCAGTTCTTTCCAGCCTCAGCTCCAAACCCTGTGTTATTCTGTAATATCAGGTTTCTTGGAAGGGCTAACCAGAATAACATATTTCAAATAGGCTAACATTGATGTTGGATGCGAATCAGACATACTTCAGATGGATATTAAGGAGGCTGTTGACTTGGAAGAGGAGAAAGTGTGGCACATCTGGTTGGACAATTCTGAGAGGCAGTTCTGGCTATTTTAGCCACCAGCACTGCAGGACTTGTTGTGTTTATTCATTTATTTATTTCATTATTATTTTTTTGAGCCTGTCCGCATCATGGATCGGTTACAGCTGACAAGATATCATTGTGCTCCGTGAGAATAACACTGTCGAGCAATCCTGTAGTTAAACACAAACACAAACTGTTGATACAGTGGCTCCAAAAAAACTTAAAGCATGTCAACACTACAAGGCCGGCGATTTGCATTACAGCTGCCGGTAAACACAAGGCAATGACTTTCAGCACATCAGATGACGATCTGTACGAATCCTCTCTCTGGAGGGCTGATAACATTCCTTCTCTCATAAGCTCACCCCCACAGACAGAAGCCGTGCTCTCAGGATGTTAACCTGGCTGCTTTACGATGTTTAGGAAAGCTGCAGCACACAACACACTTCTGAGAGCCTGAGCTGCCGGTGTCCAATGGATTTATGAGAGTTTAAATAACTTTACTATTTATTATGTCCAGACAAAGGGAGGCAGAGACAACAGCACAGTAACGGATGCTTGGCAGGCTCCCTATTTTCCTTTCCTTATATTCTTAGGTAGTAAATAGTCTGTACACATTCTATCAGACACATTCTTAACTTGTCTGAGGGATACAACAGGATTTATGAACTTTTGTTACAGGCATGTAAGCGTGTGTTTCATCTATGCATTGAACGCTGGGTTTTTTTGGATAAGATTCTTCGAAATGTTTAGACGTAGACAGCTTAGTAGCAATAACTCAGCAGTCCGTGAACTTTCCTGAGACTGAGAGTTCATGGATACGATACAACCCACTTGGCCTTCCTGAGGTTATTTCCTTTGGAAATTAGGGGAAAAGAAAGCATATATCATCATATACTGCAGAACCATATGATATTAAATTTGTTTAATATGAGCATTTATTTATTTTGATGTTTTTTAATACGTAAAAGCAATGCTGCCTTTAAATCAGCCAACACTAAGCTGACAGCGCTCGCCTGCTGGCAAAATCAATTAGCCTTATATGACTCGGATGGTGAGCAGAAAGCGCACATTTGGGATTTTAAATCTATTTCTACTTATAGACATGACTTTTCTTAACCTTGCTGAATTTACATAATTATAAACAAAATGTGTTATAAATCCATTTACTGCAAAACAGCAAGCAGAAGCAACCTGGCTAAGCAGCTGGCCAACTAATATCATGACTTCTAAAACTCTTTTAAGGTTAGATGGCTAAGTGCAGGCATTCTTTTATGTAGAGAAGATAAATAAAAAAATCAGTTTTCAAAAGATATATTCGTTGACCCTTAATTGGATGAAGAACCACTTTTTTTTGACAAATTTCCTTGTATCATTACAATGACAATAAAGTCTCTTTATCTTTTTAAATTCTGTGGAATTTGTATATTTTGGGTTTTTTGTACATTTATGTTTTTGCGCACACACGCACACACACATTTCTGCGCGAACACACACACTTACAAACACAAAATAAATGTTTTAAGTTTTATTGTCA
>JAOTRS010000039.1:20302825-20315632 GCA_028565755.1 Dinotopterus cunningtoni | reverse complement strand
AATAATGAAAACTCAAATTATTCGTTCCACAGCCCAAAAAAATAAATACATAAAAATAATTATTGTAAAATATAACATAAAAATAAAAAAATTAACCTCCACTTTACCTTTGAAAAAAGTGAAAATAAATCCTGACAGATACAGTAAGTACGTTAGGGTCTGTGCGCACAGGCGCTGTGTGTGTGTGTGTGTTTGTTTATGTGTGTAAAGCTAAAGTAAGTGGAGAGGAGGAATAAGACTCTCCCCTCTCCCTCTTCTCGTCTTACACATTAACCCTTCCTCCTCTCTTATTTGAGTTTCACACTAACACAAACAGACACACATAAACACTAACGGAAACACTGCCTTATCGGAAAAATTAACAAGGAACATCGTTGATGACACTCGAGTGAGCGCATACTAACGGAATCACTGCTGTAAAGAAAAATAAAACAAATGAACCTGCACTTTACCTTTGAAAAGAATCGCGACAGAGCAGTGTTTCCGTTAGAGAGAATGTGTGTCTGTGTGTGTGAAGGCGAGAGGAGGGGTGAAGGGGTACGCTGTCCAATGATGAGCGCACACACAAAGTGCAGGCTGATACAGAGAGGGAGAGAGAAAATAGATCTTTAATTCTCTATAGAGACTTTCTTTTGCTTTACACACGCGCACACACGTGTTATAATAAACAGTACACGCGCGCTGTACACACACGCATACAAACACAAAATAAAATATGTTTTACGCACATACACGTGGTCACAGTGTTATAGTAAACAGTACACGCATGCACGGATGTTGATTATACTAGTAAGAGACGCGCACTAAGACCCAGCAGGGGAGACGATTACCCACAATTCCGCAGCACGCGCGAGAGAAAAACCATTGGTTCAGTTGTGATTGCGTGACACTGGGTGTCAAAACAAGAAGTGCACGTGTGATACATGATATTCGGTACTTGTAAACCAAGACTTGTTCATTTTTCAAGTCACATTTTTTTATTTTTTCTCGTCTTACAGAACACTTGCAAATCGAGTTACTCGTAATCTGAGGTTCCACTGCAATTTTAACCATTTTAAATATGAATAAATATGGGGGCGTCCCAACTTTTGCAAAATATGCAAAAATTGCTAAATATGCATTTTTGATTATTTCTTTTGTTTAATAAGTGAAAAAAAATGTTTGTTTTCATGTAATTCAATACCTTTATCTACTAGTACAAATTAAAACAAGATCAGAAATGAAAATGTTGACTTTTCCTAATAAAGAAATGAATGGAGTCTCCTAATTTTTTCTTATTCTTCCCTTAAGCATCATTTTGCACTTGTGTTAATAGTCTATATAATAATAATAATAAATAATAAAATAATTAGAACTTTATTAATCACAGAGGGAAATTGCTTCTTCGCATATCCCAGCGTAACTGGGGTCAGAGCACAGGGTCAGCCATGGTACGGCGCCCCTGGAGCAGTTAGGGTTAAGGACCTTGCTCAAGGGCCCAACAGTGGCAACCTGGTGGAGCTGGGGATCGAACCGCCGATCTTCTGATCAGTAACTCAGTGCCTTAACCCTTTGAGCTACCACTGCCCCTAAATAATAATAGTAATAATAGTAACCTAACTCCATCCAATGTTAGTCAGTGAAGAATGATAAAGAGTGAGGAAGTTTGTATTGTTTGCATCAATGTTAGTCCTACAAATGCCCATTTGTTGGTCCTGGAGCTAATTTTATATCATTCATTCATTAATAATCATATTGTTATCTCTCTGTGTTTTTCAGAATAAGAATGTCTTAATGCATTTCAGAAACAGTTAGATCAGGTGAAACAATGAATGCATCCCTCTTTAACTCTGATATGGAAAGTGACATTGCTAGTAATTCCTGGTTAGGCTTTATTAACCATCATGCATTTAAATGTGTATGTACTGCCTCATAGATAATTGTTGAAGCATGTAATTGATGAAGATAATGTACCTATGCATATGCGAGCAGGCACAGATGATTGGCTGATCCAGAAGGACACCCAGGACAGCACGACTAGCAGGCTGGAGGGCACGTAGGTTTCCAGGATGAAGTACAAAATGCTTCTTTTCAGCTCAAAGTGGAATATAAGTTTAGGATAATTACCTGAGTGGAAAGATATCATATTGGAATTAAAGATAAGTCTTAGTGGTTTGTTTTATTTGTCTAAAATATTTTTTTAAATGGAAAAAACATGTCTGAGAAATGGTGCCAGCTAAAAAATTTCATATTAATACAGACAAACCTAATATTTTATTCTTAAAGTTTATAACTAGAAGCAAGGCCAGGAATGTCAAATTACAAAAATGTAACAATGAGCATCAAGCTCTGTTTCCAAACTTATATAAAATGTGCAGTAGTCATATAAATTAAAAACAAATGTAATTAATAGTAGTACTAGGATTAGTGTAGTGCATCTCAAAAAATTAGAATCTCAAATCTCAAAAAAATTATTTTCACCTGTATTTATTTAAGAAAAACTAAACTCATATCTTCTAGATTGACTACACAAAAAGTGAAATATTTCCATATTTAAAATTATGTTCAATATTTGTTTTGGTCCAGCTTACAGCTTGTGAAAATCAAAAATCCAGTATTTAAAAATATTAGAATACTTTTCTGTATTCTAATATTTTTAAATACTGGATTTGTGATTTTCACACAACCATTTACCATAAAGAAAGTAAGTTAATTTATGCACTCAATACTTGGTCAGGGCTTCATTAGCACAAATTACTGCACCAATTCAGCATGGCATGGGGCAATCAGCCTGTGGCACTGCTGAGGCATTACTGAAGAGCAGGTTGCTTTGATAGCAGCCTTCAGCACGTCTGTACTGTTAGGTCGGGTTGGGCCTTTCTCTTGACAATATGCTATAGATTCTCTATGGGGTCATTCATGTAGTGTTTTAAAACCTGGTAGACAGCTGCATTGCCGTTGGACTCGATAAAACAGTGGACCAACACCAGCAGATGACGTGACACCCCAAATCATCACTGATTGTGGAATCTTTCCACTGGAGTTCAAGCAACTTGGATTCTGTTCCTTTCCACTTTTCCTCCAGACTAGGGGACCTTGATTTCTAAATAAAATGAAAAATATACTTTCATATGAAAAGAGCATTTTGGACTACTAAGCAACAGTCCAGTTCTTTTTCTTCTTAGCCTAGGGAAGACAATTCGGACATTGTCTCTGTTTCAGGAGTGGCTTGATGCTAGGAATGCAGCAGTTGTTGTTGTGTGTGGTGGCTCTTCATGCACTGACTCCAGCCTCACTTTACTCCTTGGGAAGCTCTCCCAAGATCTTAAATTGGCTTTGCTAGGTAACCTTCATACGGCTACAGTCATCCACGTTGCTTGTGCACCTTTTCCTGCCACACTTTTCTCTTCCAGGCAACTTTCCATGAATATACTGGTGGAGGGAGTTGATGATTGTTATCTGGACACTTTTAATTCAGCAGTCTTCCCCATGCAAGTATTGGACTAGACTGAGAGATACATGCTATTTATACTGTACGATTATTAATTTACTTAAACTTTAAATGAAATATTCTAATATTTGGAGATACTGGATTTTAGATTTTCTAAAATCATCAAAATGAAAAAAAAAGGCTTGGAATCTTTTACTTTATGCATAAAAAATCTAGAAAATATGAATTTCACTTTTAAAATTAAATAACAAAGAAAATGAACTTTTTTCAAAATATGCAATAATCCCCTGTCTGCTATTTATGCTCTAAAGCCTTCACAACGGCTCTGAGCTGAGGTGCTGTTTGTTAATTGGTAATTTCTGAAGCTGGTAACTCTAAATGAACTCCTCCTCCACAGCAGAGGTAAGTTTTGGTCTTGATTTCCTGAGATTTCTCATGAGAGCATGTCTTAAAATAACAACTAACTAATAACTTTTGATTGGTACTGTATATATATATATATATAAAATGTATATATTGCATACACATAGAACTATAAGTGCTGTAAAATATGTAAAAACAAAAAGAAAAAAAAGAAGTATTGTTCTTTTAGCTCGTATATGCTAACATGCTTGTACAGTACTACAGTTTGTGTGTACCTGTCTCATACACTGCCTCCGAGGCAGAAGTGTAATGATCCTCTACTGTGTATTGGGCCAGACGCAGAGTGTCCAAGCCACTGACCGACTCATTGCCTCTTGCCCAGTAAAACATCACATCATTGACATTATAACCCCCTGATGGAGAGAGAGAGAGAGAGAGAGAGAGAGAGAGAAAGTGAGGTTGCACAGAATCACTGAAAAAACGGGATTTAGAAATGGATCCCACAGAGTAAATACTACCAAATCTATGAATCATGGATAGAATTATTCTTTTTTAAAAATCGTAATAGCATATACATATTCCTGTAACTTATAATTTAATTTTAAAACTGTAGATTTCAGAATTATACATTGATTTATTGTGCTATACTGAGTTCTATCACACCACTGAAACCAGTAACAATGTATTTCCTCAAGAGGGAGCTCTGTAATAAAAAGTGATTAAAAACTATCCTGACTTCTTAATGCCACTCATAACAACCACAGCACATGCAAGACTTACTGCTGTGTGCATTCTCACACAAATCCCCTGAAGCTAAAAGAAGTGGCTGATTAAAGGTATAACTTGATAGCAGCACAAACAGTACAGTAGCTATCAGACCTTTTCTCTTTATGGGTCCGTCATATAGACATATAAATTCTACACCTTTTTTTTTTTGTAGACTTTGAGATACACAACATAAAGGCAATCTGTAATGGATAAGGGCCAATGCCTGTCTCTTCACAAATGAAGTGATCTAGCTATTAAGTAGTTCTGTACAGTGAAGAATGAAAATGTTCTACATAAGAAGACCTAATACCTTAGATAACATAACTCTACACTGAATCTGAGTGTCTTATGCTAAAACAAAACATTTTATAGTACTTTATTACCTTGTTCTTATCTAAAAAGAAAATAGTGCTGCAACAATGACTTTTATATCTTAGCCTCAATAAATACATAATTCAGCATAATCTCAATTCAAAAGTCATTTTTGGTGTTTTACCAAATGTGGTATTGCATCCCCCTACCCCATTACTGCTTATTTTCCTCCAACAATACACAGTCCTGCTATTAAAAAAAAATTCTTCACATACTCTCATCGTTTCTACCGATTTATCCTGTATACAGGGCACTAGGGGGCCTGGAGTCCATCCCGGTACACCCTGGATGGGGTGCCAATCTATAACACTCACACACTCTTTCACACACTACAGACAATTTTGGGAACGGCAAATAGCCTAATCTGCATGGACTGTGAACGGAAACCTGAGAACCTGAAGAAACCCAGCAAGCATGAGTAGAATGTAAACTCCATGCACACAGACCAGATGGGGAAATTGAACCCACAACCTGGAGGTGCAATGCGACGGTGCTAACCACTAAGCCACTGTGCCACCGTACAGTATGGTGAAATGATGAAAAGTTTCAAGCTCCTTTAGGTTTTCCACATTTTGTTGGACACACAATACTCCACAATGAAAAAGTAAAAATACAGTAGTATTTTTTAAGTAAAAAAGTATTCAGACTCTTTGTTATGACACTTGCAATTGAGCTCTGGTACATTTTACACCTATGAATGGTCATTCAGATGTTACTTCAATTTTCTAATTTAATTCATTGGACATAATTAGGGAAGGAACACTTCAACTCCAGTCCTGGAGGGTCAGTGTCCAGCACAGTCTGTGATTCACCAACATCTAAACACCCAGCAGAACCTAGTAATTAACAGATTAGTTGAATCAAATGTGTTTGAGCAGAACTGTGTTGAACAAGTGCCCTCCAGGACTTGAAATAAAGATTCCTGATAAAAGGTGAACAGCCAACAGTCTACACTGATTTGGAAAAGATAATCACCTTCCCAATGGCACACAAAGCTATTTGACTTTCAACTGTGATCAGCTGTGGTCATTTTGATTAGCTCAGAATGAAAACCTAGAGCATTTCAGTCCCTGGTAGTGCAACCAAAGCAAACAATCAAGTGTGGCAAGGCACTGTCAAAAGATCTCTGGGATACAAAGTTGAGCACATGCACAAGTCAGGAGATGGGTACAAAAAAACATCAAAGGGTTTATCACTACCTGGAAGCACAGTGAAGTCTATTATTAAGAAGGTGAAGGTATTTTGTACAACACCAACCCTCTTTGAATCAGGATGTTGCTCCAAACAATGTAGAAAATTAAAGATCCAGGAGGAAAATGGTCAGAAAGACTACCTAGAGGCCTACAGCAACTCTGAAGCAGTTGAAGGAATTCATGACAAAGAGTGGTCATTGTGTGCATGTGACAACAATATTACACATTCCAAAAATGTTGCATGTATGGGAGGGTTGCTTTAAAAAAGACACTCTTCAAGAAAAGCCACATGCAGTGACAACTGAGCTTTGCAAAAACGCAAGTGGTCAGATGTGGCTAAAATTGAATTATTTACCCACAACACCAATTGATATGCCTCGCGGAAATCATGGAAGCATGGAGGTGGCGACATCCTCTTATGAATGTTTCTCTCAAGCAGGGACTGGAGCACGTGCCAGGATAGAAGGAACATGGATGGGGAAAAATTCGTTCAAATTCTTAAGGAAAATCTGCTGCCTTCAGCCAGGAATTAATCAATGGGATGAAGGTTTATCTTCCACCATGAAAATGACCCAAAGCAAAGAAAAAACAACCTCACAGTGGTTGAAAAAAAAAGGCTTAAAAATCTGTGGAATAACTTGAAAACTGCAGTCCACAAATGGTCACCATCAAATTTACCTTAACTTGAGCAGTTCTGCAAAGAAGAGTGGGCAAATATTGCAAAGTCTAGATGTGCAAAGCTCTGTGGGTCACTGAGAGACCATCATTAGCTTCACCTGGTTGGTCTTAGAAGTGTGTGTGTGGGTGGGGGTAGTGGGGGGGGGTATTAAGGATCAGTTTTTTTAATCCAGATTGGAAAACAGAATGCAGCAATTATTGGCCCTGGGGCCTATCATTAGCCAATTAAAAGAAAAATCAAAAGAGCTTTGGATAAGGAGTTAGCACTGCACACAATGTGTGTATCACATGTTTCTTGTACAATGTGTGTATCACATGTGCTTGTGTATCTCCCCAGTGTTGTAACTTTATCTCTCAGCTTCATTTCCGCTTTATGCTGTATTCAGGGTCGCGGTGGCCTGGAGCCTATCCCAGGAGGCTTAGGGCACGAGGTGGGGTACACCCTGGACAGGGTGCCAATCCATCGCAGGGCACACACATACACTCACACACTACGGGCAATTTGGAAACACCAATTAGCCTAATCTGCATGTTTTTGGACTATGGGAGGAAACCGGAGTACCCAGAGGAAACCCACCAAACACAGGGAGAACATGCAAACTCCAGCTTCATTTTCTTTAAACAATATTACCTTAAGTGTATCATGGCTCCAAAATGCTGCAAAACCAATACTAGTGATAGCAGGAGCAAGAGGGAAAAAATTAAAGCAAGTATTGATTTGGAATTCTGTTAACGGCAATAACTGTGTACACATCCTTCTTCTTGGAATTTACATCCCCCAGAACCCCCTGAAAGCATTTTGTTTACTCACAGGAGCCACTGTTTTGCCTAGCAGGTAGTGTTGCTGCACTGTACTGTAATAGGAAGAAGCAATTGGCTTTTCAGAACTCATTGTGTTTTGTAATGTGCTACAACATGTAATGTAGCTATTCCATGACATGGTTTACCTAAAACCAGTTAGTTTCTAAACCATTCTAAAAGAAGGATATGTGGCAGTTTTGTTTTTTTATAGACAACCTTGTGTGCCGGTGGAAAATTAATGGCTAAAATTAGTGAGAAAATGGTGCTTATTGCTTTTTCCTGTCAAACTATTTATATTCTAACAGGTTTGATGCACGGGTGGCACCACAAACACAGACAGGGGGCGAGATCTTACAGAAAAGGGGTAACTTTATTAGGAATAATGGGAAGGAAAGGGTTAAAAGGAGGGGAGAACGAAAAAGGGGAGAAGGTATGCACTTGCAGGTCTGGGGGAAGTGCCCCGTTATCATGCGAGTACAAGGCTGGTGAGCGGCGACAGCGGGCAGAGTGGAAGAGTGGGCCAGCATAGGCAGTGGCTCCTGCGAGCTTCCTTGAACGGCTCCTCTTGTTGATTGGCCAACCGGCCCCTCCCTCCCAGCTTTCAGTGGCACGGCCTCAGGTGGGTCGTTCCCGGACAACCCTCGTCTAGACGGCTTTCCTGGCTGGGAACAGAGGCCTTGACATCAGACACACAGCGTCCTTTTCCTCTTTGGCATCAGGGTCACAAAATCTGGCTCTGTCCGAGAGTGCAAATGCCACGGGAGCTCGAGCAGTCTTCTCGCGGCTAACCTACAGTAAATGCAGCAATCAAAGGGCACTATTTATTCGCGCCTTTGAACACCCTGGGGCACATAGCATCACGACTCTCGCATGTCACTCATCGTGTTTAACAGACGCTGTGCAACACTCTGCCCTGTTGATCTCCAGAACCCCCAGCTACACTACACTCCCCGCCTTTTCAAATTCAAATTCAAGCGGAATTGTTTTTATATCGCCTTGTATACCGGCCTTGTTTTTATATCGCGGAAAGAAGCCTGAAACCTATTAACGATGATGAATCAATAGCCATGCCTGTTCACGCGGCACCACCCCTTCGCACACCTGCAGAAGGGTAGGCCGCCTACCTAGTAAAGCTCCGGAGTGAGCGAGAAGCGGCAAAATATTTGGGCGCACGCCATAACATTTAAAGTCACTGCTGTGTTGTGAACAGTAAATAGTGAATGCAAAGTAGATGGCGAGAAACACGCTTTGGTAATATTGTAGTCTAGTAATAAGAAAGGCTAGTCTTTCTACACCAGGGAACATTTGATTATTATGACTGAAAATTATGATTCCAAACTTTATGCCAATAATATAGTACTATTATTATTTGGTGTGACTATAAAGCAGTGTGTATTTTGCGTATGGGCATATTGTTTTGAGTGGGAGATACAGTATGTTGGAAATACGCAACTATGAGGGAGGACTTGATTTGCTTCTCTCACTCTCACACACACATTCATTCTCTTTCTCTCCCACTCTCTGGGTCTTTCACTCTCATTGCAGCTTACATAACGATTCACAGAAACCATGGCAGAAGCTCAATCCCAGAGAGAGAGAGAGAGAGAGAGAGAGAGAGAGAGAAATATCACAAAATGGTTTTACTGGCTTGGAGAATTTAGAGGATAAAATTTACAATCTGGTTTCAGTCAGTAACCATATTGACCCATTAACTGACTGTCACCACACATCTCACGCCCACAACTTTATCCATTGTCTGAGTATTGTGTATCTTTCTCACAGGCTGAAGAAAACTTAAACTGACTCGAACAAATCTACTGTACACACAAATATTATACCTTCCCAATCTGTGGTTATATGCTTTGGTTATATTTGATCATGGAGATGCTTTAAGTAAAAAATACACAGCACAGATGCATATTTAGTTTATGGATGTTTATCCAGACCATGTGTTATGAAATATGAAACAGATTATATAGTCGTACGTTGCTGATGCGACAAGCAAGAGCTGAGGAATAAAAAAGAGCCTATAGCTGGTTGCCACAGCAACGCTCTCATTAATGCTTTGGAAAAGAGTCAGAGAGAGAGAGAGAGAGAGAGAGAGAGAGAGTATGCCTCGCTCTTACAGCTTTCCAGTTGAAGGGTGCATGTCTGTTTATCCATGGGATATTTAGTCAGGTCCATGTTGCAGGCCACAGTGGTGGTGATCCTGGAGAAATACACAAACACACATGAAATATTAATGTCTAATTAATGCTGAAATATTCAGCAACATGCCAGAGTAAGACATCTTAGCTCATGTGTGCTGACCTGACCCTTGCTGGCCGTTTCTGCTATTAGATCCATATATGTGTTAAATCAGCATCACATGATTTGGAGAGAGAATCTCATGGATCCTTTTTATTTTTAACATCCACACATACTGTACACCCTAGCTCTCAATTAACAGGAATATTCCATTTAGATGGGAACATGGATACTACTGGTATTATAATAGATGTAGTCTTAGCTCTAAAATATAAAATGTAATTATGTGGAAATATGAATACTATTTTTTTCTGCCTGAAAAAAAAAAAACGCACCAAACACCAAAGGAGCTCAACACCTTTCTCTCTCTCTCTCTCTCTCTCTCTCTCTCTCTTTTCTCTCACACCCACTCCCACACACACACACACACACACTACACATGGTATTGGCAGAAAAACAATGAAATGTAAATGAGATCTACCTACACTCACCGTCCACAATATTAGGAACACCTGTATGGCCTGACTGGTTTGCACTGGCAAGAAGGACCTGACTGGTTTGCCAGTGCAATGGCCTGACTGGTTTGCACTGGCAAGAATTACCACACCAACGCCAATAACCACTCTTTACAACCATGGTGAGCAGAACAGCAATTTAGAATGCACAATGTGATAAACCTCACAGACAGTTGGTTTTGAAAAAACATTTGTCTCCTTTCAGGCAAAACTAAAATCTAGAACTATAATGGGCAGGGATTTATTAAAACTAGGCAACTGAGGATAGGAAAAAGACCAGGCGATGTTTCCACATGTCCTGTTTGAGTGAATTTGTGTCTACTGTACAGTCGTGGCTAAAAGTTTTGAGAATGACACAAATATGCCACCGTACAGTCGTTTTGGCCACGACTGTACTGTATATTTATTCTTCCTGCAGGAAGTTAAAAATCAGTTTGTCTCAAATGTTCTGAAACGCTGGCGATAATAAAAAGCAGTAATGTAAAGCACCACTATAAGGTAAAAAACTGGATGTGAGAGTAAGCGTATCTGCAGCAGTCTGAGGTGAGGGCGTGTAAAATACCAGAACTGAGAGTCTGGTATAATAGAGCAACCAGAGCCCTTTCACATTCATTTAGAGCCCGGCAGCATGCAAATAAAGATTGATTAAAGATTGTTATTCCATGCAAATATGCGGAAATATACACAGCCATCAAAGTTTAAACTGTCCACATGTGTAATATTATTACTGGAGTTTGACCATAAATATTATCGAAAAGCTTATTTTTCTTACAGACTTACAATGAATGCATATATAAAGATCTAAATCCTTACACAAACATGAAATTCGGCCCATGGCAAGAAGAACATTGTATCGACCAGACATGCATAAATTTAAATTCAGTTCTCCTGGTACTGTATATACTCAGAGCCCTAAACAATGATCATAATTGCAGGTTTTTTATATACTGTATATTGATCTGACCATTCATTGTTGAAGGTTTAGTTTTCATAGTCTACTTTACTTTTTTTGGAGTAAGCCATGATGTGTCACACTTGTAAGAGACTGATGAGTGACACGTATAGCTGTGCCCACCTCAATGGAAAAAAAAGCTCAGGATTACTCGTATATTCATTATTCTCATTTATCAGAAAAGCATCAGGGTTGTGAAAGAACTGTCACTGGGTCTGGATCCGGATCGCCATCCGCCATTTAGTGGCATGTATAAATGTCTGGTACAGATCTTAAGGTTAACTGGCCCTAAAGGATCATCAAGGAAGCCCATGGATTTACATAAATAACATTGGACACTTAGGTATTCTGTCGGAGCTTTGATTTATTGTCATCCTTTAGTCCAGAACGAAGAGTTCACCTCACCGGAGAGCATAAAGCACAGTCCCATTGGGGAAGATTCGGATCAGCCTGTTCTCCACCGTGATATCATGCAGGAAGGACTTCTTGGAATCCACAATGAAGGTATCAGGAACCCAGAGTAGCTCCACCAGACGCCCATCCAGACTCAAGCTCTTATTGCCTTCAAACACCAGTCTTTCGTCTGTCCAGCGCTGCCGCAGGAAAATGGTGGCAGTGTAGTCCTACGTAGGAGAATCAGTGATAAACCACACAACAGACTAAAATTACTGAGCATTTCAGGGTATTTGACAATGTAACATACAAAACAAAACGATCCGTTCAATAACTTCAAGACACATCCTAAAATACATCTTTCACAACAATCAAAATGCCCCCCTTCCTGAATACCCACCCCTTCACCAAGCACAAAGACTACAGAGATACATCTAAGAAACCTTGATTTGTAATGCTTGTGTTGGTGTGCTTATTTGTTGTATTCTTTAACAAAGTTTTAGCCTGATTGATTCTAAGACCCTGTCCAATTTCTAGCATGAGGATGGTTTTGATAGAGACTACAAAGCACTTCTGTGAATTCTCTAGATACCAGCATCTGCCAGATTCTGTAGTTGTAAATACTGTATGTGAAACTTTTAAAAGGAGGTGTCCATTCTTAAGAGACCAAGTGGCCATGACTGTGCCCTACTCCCTCCAAAGAAAGCATCCTTTAAACCGAGAAGCCTGAAGGTTCCACTCAGTGGGTGTTAAAATTAATGGCCATTTGCGAAACATTTGAATGTCATTTTATAAGGCTGAACCCAGGGGGATTTTTGTCTCACTATCATAGACATGGATAAAAAACTTGGACAAGTTTCTCAATTAGATAATGAGGAAATAGACTAAGCCACTGTCTCTCACTGGCAATGTTTAATTTGAGAGCTGCCACTGAACTGGTCATATTTTCTACATTCAAAGGGGGAAATAAACCAAGATAAAACCTGAAACCTACATCAAACACTATTGCTTTGTTACGTTTACATTTAGGCATTTGGCAGACGCTCTTATCCAGAGCGACTTACATTTTTTTTATCTCATTATACATCTGAGCAG
>JAOTRS010000039.1:20259298-20279914 GCA_028565755.1 Dinotopterus cunningtoni | reverse complement strand
ACTTGTTTTTATATACTGCACAATCGCACAACTTGTTTTTATACACTGCACAACTTGTTTTTATATACTGCACAATCACACAACTTGTTTTTATATACTGCACAATCGCACAACTTGTTTTTATACACTGCACAACTTGTTTTTATATACTGCACAATCGCACAACTAGCTTTTATACACTGCACAACTTGTTTTTATATACTGCACAATCGCACAACTTGTTTTTATATACTGCACAATCACACAACTTGGTTTTTTATACTGCACAACTTGTTTTTATACACTGCAAAACTACACAACTTGTTATTATACACTGCAAAACTTGCTTTTTTACACTGCACAACTGCACAAGTTGTTTTTATATACTGCACAGTATAATGTTTTCATGTACTACACAACTTTCTTTTATTTTTATATACCGCACAACTGTATTCTAATATACTGCACAACTTTACTTTTATTTACCACACAACTAGTTTTTATACATTGCACAACTTTGCTTTTATATACGCTCACCTTTGTTCGATTTTATACACTGCTCATTTGTGTTTCTTATGTATTGCACATCTTTATTTGTTTTTATATACTGCTCACTTTGCATTTATAGACTTCTGCTATCATTTATAGACTTCTGCTATCATTTTTTATAGATTTTATTTTCTACTATTTTCAACTACTGTCCTTATATACTGCTGATTGTATTTTTAATATACTTCTCACATTTGTGTGTGTGTTTTTTTTATATACACTGCTCACCTTTAAATATTGATGCATTAAAATAAAACCCTGTGTGTCTGCCAAAGCAATGTCCATTTAAAACACATGCATTTGTAGAATTGACTGACTTACAGGGAAAAAGGTTAAGATATTCTAAAACTGATCACGATTATGTATGCAACGGGAGCAACGATATCTATACACTTCAGCTAAAATTGTATGCGTTATCTATTATTAACATAAGAAAGTGGAAAATGTAAAAATGGATGAACAAAAGCTCCCGAAAACATTCTAATGGACTGATTTTATTCCCACTCTACATTCTTCCAGAGCTACACACACTAAAAGCAAGCTAATCCAATTAACACAGAACAGACAATAAAGTACAGCCTGTCTCGAGCTTTTGTTGCCTTATACAACTCTGGTGAAAAGCAAAAGGCAGAGCATTAGCATGGGCAAAAACATCATATGCAGATGCCCCACGAGGCATGTTTATGGCTACTAATCTCCTTATGTCTTCAGGAGGGAGGCTGCATTAGCATAGCATGGCAGGACACTTTAGTAACCAGCTGTCTGTGAGCGTATGTGTGTGTGTGTGTGTGTGTGTGTGTATGTGTGTGTCTCTGTCCACTATATCTATCTTTTCATTAAACAGGACACTGTTTTGCTTTACTCCTTTCAGTAATTGCAGTGCTAATTCAATCATTAGTAAATAAATAGGAAAGCAAGAAAAGTTTTCCTTTTTTATAAAGCATACGGTTTTAAAGCATTTTATAGGAAAGATCCGTTTACCAGATAATTGATGATCAAGTCAGATTAGTAATCGTTACGCATCAGGATTCGTTAATAATAAAACTAGTATTGAGTATCGTGTCGATACTTTGCTTATTAATACATACTTGTGAAAAAAATGATACCGATATCCAATGTCATGATACACAAGGTGTATTAACGATGATGTTCTTGTGAGTCATGACAAGTGCTCAACTGCTTATATGTTGCACGTTCCTTGTTCTTGTTTGCACACGGCTCATTTACACAGAAAATGAGAACTACCTTGCACTTTGGAACATGGACAATAACACTGCTGCTGACACATACATCATCTCATTTCATACTTTTATAGTGCTGAAGTCATAACCACATGCCTCATTTTTACCCTTCTATATTTATATATATTTTATACCTCTTAGTTTATAATTAAACTCTGCGCATAATGGAAATCCTGTGTAATTTCTAGATTTTTATTAGGGCTGTCAATATGAATGCATAAATGCATGTGAAATTTTAACACAATACTATTTTTTTTAACACAAATTAATCATCAGAGATTTTAATTAAACATTTGCTAAATGTTAATGTTTGAGATATTAGAAAACTGCATAATCTGTTTCCTCTAACCAGTTTGTTGTGCATTTCTTGTATTCAACATTTAACATTCAACATTGCACATTGGAATAATAGAAGTAAATCCGAATATTTTGAATTTGTGATTAATCATGATTAATCCCAGACTATAACTGTGATTAACTAGATTAAAATTTTTAACAGTACTAAAAAATATAAAATAAAATAATATATTTCTGCTGAAATAAACCAACAGTATGTATCATTTCATACGGTTATGCTGGAAACATCACTCAGTGCATCTCTAATTGATTTCATACACTTTTTTCTATGCAATAATAATCTAGTAAGATTTGACTATATAGGCATAGTCAGAGAAAGTGACTCATTATCTTGTAGCTCAGTGTAAATTGAAGCATTTGGGGCCAGTGCATATTTGCAAACAGTGTAAAGTGGTTGAATGTAAATCACCAGCACAGCTTACCTGCTGAAGAGGATGAAAGCGAACAGAGTGAAACAGGAAGGGATCATGGTCACAATGTCAGGAAGACAGCAGGTGTCTCCTATATTTTATCTAGAAGAGAGAGCAAAGGAAATGTTATGTGCATCATGTCTGTTAGCTTTAGTGTGAGTTTAAATTTACTCCAGTACATGGCTTAGTGTCAGATCTAACACATGTCTCATAGAAAACTGTGAGTACTTGAACCGGGTGTACTGTATTTAGGATATCACCCACTGAGGGAAATTCTGTCAGAAAATTAACCAAATGTTGTATGGTGTGTGCTGTGTCATGAGTTATTTTACCCAGCTGTGACATGGTGAATGCATGGTGTTGGTTACTAACCATATTTATTCATGTGCTAGAGGCACCAAGGTATCTTTCATCAGTAAAGTATGTTGATAGTAAAGTTCTGGGTTTTTTTTTTAAGCCTGCCTTAAATTAAAATTACCTACTGTAATGTTTGTACAATGTAAGCAATCGAGATCAAATCACTCAACCCCTCATTCTATTCATAAATGCATTCCAAGGTTCAGGTGAGACTTGTATTCTGCAGTCACACTGAGCTAAAGTGAGTTAGTATCTTTTAAAGCTGTGGTGTATAGTAGTGTACTAAACACACCATGATCTTTGGAATGCATTTTGGGACTAACCGAGGGTGGTGGAATTTAACCCGATTACTTACACTGTACTGGCGTTCAGAGGTGGGTAGTAACGAGTTACATTTACCCTGTTACATTTACTTGAGTAACTTTTTACAACTTCTATGAGTAGTTTTACTGCACCATACTTTTACTTGAGTAGATTCTAACCATTTATTCTACACATGCAGCCAGTGGATCTACTGCATGACTGTTTCACCAATCAGACGCAGCAACAACAATCACATGACTCCGTTTGACCAATCAGCCGCAAGAACAATAACCACATGTTATTGTAGCTGATTGGTCAGGCGGCATAGCGGGAAAAAAACTATAAATCTATAAATTCATCCTACCTGTAAATCTGTCCTACATACGCTCCCTGCACGTGCGCAAACAAAAGCATCTTTCTCTAATTTTGCGGAACGCCCATAAATCCATGCTGCTACTAGTGGGATCTTGCTGTTAGTGTACAAAATTAGTGTGAGTATAGACTGCTTTTTTCAGGTTTGTGTGATTATACAGTATGTTAACTTTAATAGTACATATAATATTACTTTAACAGTCTATGAATATATAAGTATATTTCAGTGCAGAATTAATCGCCAACACTAGTGTTGTACATTTTTATGCATCCCAAAAAATATGACGCATCCCTGGCATCATATACAAAGAATGTTTCGCTTGCAAAAGAACAGCTTCATACTGCGGTGTCTTCTCTATCTGCCAAAACAGACACACACTTCAACATATACAGTATGAACTAATATATAATTATTATAATTTCTAAAACAAAACAAAAAAACAATCGTACATTGCGTTCCGCATTGCAGTTACTCAGTTACTCAATACTTTTTTACTTCTACTTGAGTAATATTATTTGAAATACAGCTACTCTTACTTGAGTGAAGAGTGAATAGTAAAGTACTTATGCACCACAATTCTGGTTTATGACAGACTTGAAAAAAAACCCCTAAACTATCCCTTTAACAAGTTGAAATCCAACAGGAAAAAAAAAATCATGTTGTCACCAGGAAGGAATGTAGAGCTCTTTCTCAAAAACTGACATATTGTACTGACAACTATTCCTGTAAATGTATTTATAGTATCTCAGTGCTCACAGAGAAGGACCACCTCCAGCTGGATCCTGCTTTATGATCTACACATGCTGCTCCTGAGCTTCTAGTGATCCAGACCCCCCTCTGTCCTCTGCACCTCGTGACGCATCCCTGTGCTGAACTGGACTCCATGATAACTAATACAACTTTTGTTATACTGAACTTCCAGCAGCCTGACACACATGATGTCATTATATAATTTCTGTTATCTGTTAACACCCAAATGAGGATGAGTTCCCTGTTGAGTCTGGTTCCTCTCAAGGTTTCTTCCTATTGCCATCTCAGGGAGTTTTTCCTTGCCATCAGCTTGCTCATCAGGGACAATCTCACAATCTTATTATTAACACATTTTCTTCTCACTCATACACACTTCCATAGATTTCTTTTTCATTTTGTGAAGCTGCTTTGAGACAATGACCATTGTTAAAAGTGCAATATAAATAAAATTGAATTGAATTGAATATCTATTTTAAAGGCACATCAGGGATAAAAGCAAATGAGGGATTTTACATTGCATTCTGCCACTTCGACATGATTATAACCAGCCACATTGTATCCTGTCTCACACCTGTATCTCAACAGTCTCTTGCATTTCTATGGAAGATCTCATGTAGGAAGATGCTCCCCGTGCACATGGACTATTTAATCTTTTTTTTAATCTGGCGACTTTCTCGCTAAATCTGGCAACTTTCCAAACCCTCTTGGTGACAGTTTTTCTCAAAAGCGTCTAGCAGCAAATCTAGCGACTTTTTCTGGTGTTTTTGGAGACTATTCAGAACTTTTCCAGAGACTCTGACGTGAAAGCATGTATTGTTCCACAGTTACTGTCCTAAACAAGCAACGGGTGCTGCCGTGAGCCCCTCCACTGTCCCAAAGCACTCACAGGCAGTCAGTCTCCTCATAGCCTCCCGAAGCAGTCCCAGCTGCAGTCAGGGCAGGGAGGAGACTCACACCACTCTGTGTCCACACTGCAAATGGATCCCACTTGCACAAAGTTGCCACCAAGCCCGCCTTGGTTTACAGAGCTGGATGTAAATGTAAATGTTTCTTCACTGTCACTCTTGACTTGCAGTTTCACACTTTCTCAGTCACTTACGCATCTCGTCCACTGTGTGTGTGTGAGACTGTGACAAAATTTAAAAAAATCAAATTAACCAAGAATCAAAAAAAAATTTATGTTATTCCTTACATGTTATTTCTTTCTCCTACAGTGTCCATTAAAATTGCAAGCAAATTGACTATTATGCAAATTAGGCGATTACGTCATTTAGCGACTTCTTCTAGTGACTTTTAGGACAGCCACTGTAGCTACTGTACGTTCCTTACTGAGGAGTTGGCAACACAGGTGACTAATTTTCCATATCCAGGGCGACGAAGTTGACATGCACACACAGCTCACACAGCATACACACATTCCCTGCCTGCTATTTCAAATAAAGCTGGTTGAATTTAATTTACCTTTAATTAATTTACCTTTATGTTTTTTTCACAATAGTGAGGACTTTGTATATGTATGAAATGTTATTTACAAAAATATGGGACACATTTTGTTTTCTGATGTAAGACAATCCCAAAGTGTTATACAGCACAGGGGGAACTTCCTCTTCCCATGTCACATAAAACTATGTTAACCTACAGTACATGACTATAACTACAAGATGTCAATGTCAAGCCTCCCTTTCAGGATTTTCACACTGGAGAAACTCTTTACATAAATTCTACCTGCTGTTTTTCATCCACATAAACATTTTTCCTCATTCCTTTACAACCTTTCTCCTGTTCTCACTTTTTTTCCATGTTCTGTACCCCTGACAGTTTCTTGAGTGCATTTTTTTCCATTGTTTTGGTGTCTGCCTCTGTGTAGTGCCCCATCTGCTGCGTGTGTTGCATATTCCTTTTTTTCTAACTACTAAGTACTACATGTTCATAAAAAAAATATTCATTTCTAGCATTCAAGGTACAAAAGCTTTTCACAAAGCTGGTATGCCCTAGGGAACATATTTGCACCTTCAGTGCATATACAATATGGCCAAAAGTAAGTCAACACTTGGTTATTGCAGGCATTCAAGACAACTGTGTGCCTCCATGTTTGGTTGCAAAAGTCCCACATACAGTATGGATATGAATATACTGTAGATATGTCCACGTTTGGGCATTTAGGATAACCATTGTACCTGTGAGGGAACGTTTCTGCTGTACTTCTCACAGCACATATGGTGTTTTGCCTAAACTAGCCAATAAATAATCCAGGAGCATCTCAAGTTTGTTTCTGAACTAATTCTCCCCAGTGGGCATCACAGCTGTCTCAGGACTTCTGGGTGTGCTTTCTCTTTCAGAACCATGTCTTCTGTTCTACAACACAGACCTTTCTCTCCAAAGCCTTTGTCTTTAAATAAATGGATAAAATAATGAAAAATAATCTTGATACACTTCATTAATAAGTTTGCTAAAACATAAAAGAAATTTGTTTTTACCCATATTAAGTTAATATAAAATAAATGACCATTATTCACTCATAAGCATACACATATCTACAATCTAATGCCTATAATAAAAAGACCATGCTTTGTGGTTGTTGAGTAAAAGACTCTTCGTAGAACAAATATAACCAATAAAAATCATGTCATTCATGAATTAATTAATTTCTGAATTATCTGCATCCTGTGTAGGGTGTAGGGCAAGTTCTCTCTTGGTGGTCCTGAGAGATCGCATTTACAAGAATGGAATTGACATGAGGTTAAGTTAAGCAAAGCTAAGCTAAGCTAAGCTACGAGGTTATAGTGACCTTGACCTTTGAACGCAAATTCAAGTTCATGCTTGAGTCTAAGTGGACATTTGTGGCATCCCTGAGATATCTGTTCAGAAGATCTGGATAGAAGCAAGGTCACAGTTACCTTGACCTTTGACCTTCTAATCAGTTCATCCTTCTGGTCTACTGCATATTTGTGCCAATTTTGAATAAAGTAGCTCAAAAATTAGCTGGGAACATCCAGAAGAGCCTGCTACTGTTAATGTTTGTTAATGAAACATTTGCAAAGAAACATGACTGTAGAAAAAAGCAGTGATGTCATAAAAGAATTATAAATGATTATACCTCATACTTGCTTCATTGTTAGAGATTAGGTAATCTGTTCATATCTGCTGCTGTGCATACATAGATAAGAAGATTTGCATATGCAGTGTAGTGGTTAGCTACACCTTCCATGCAGAGCTTCGCACCTCCAGGGTCCGGGTTCGATGCATGTGCATGGAGTTTGCATGTTCTCCCCGTGCTTAGTGGGTTTCCTTCGGGTTACTCCGGGTTCCTTTCACAATCCAAAGACATGCAGACAAGGCTAACTGGCGTTCTCAAATTGCTCATAATACGTAAATGTGTGTGTGAATGTTGACCGGGATCCTACCATGGTTGTGAAAATGGGAATAAATACAAAGGTCACCACTGGTCTCTGCGGTCCCTAGTTAGACTACAGAGGTTCCTAGATGGATGGATGGATTGTATGTTTGTTTATGAGAGAGGTAAGGGTGGGGCATGGTGGTACAGTGGGTAGTGCTCCGGTTACTGTCTGTGCTGGAGTATTGTGCATTTTCCCAATGTCTGTCAAGGTTTTCTCTAGCTCCTCTGAATTCATTTCTTCTTTCTATGCAGACTGCTTTCTCTAGATTGTTCCTCGGTTTAAATGAGTGTGTTTACACACTGTGATGGATTGGCATTGCAAGTTAGGTTAATTGGTGTTCCCAAATTTCCCATAGAGTGTGAGCGTGCCCCCTGTGATGGATTGGCATCCTTACCAGGGTTTACCCTGCCTTGTGCCCAAAGTCTACTGGGATAGGATCCAGCCCCACTCAACCCTGTATAGGATAGGCGGTATAGAAGATGAATGAACGGCTTAACTCTGTATGACATAAGTGGTGGTTTCAGCTTTTAGACTTATGTATATAATTGGAACACACACATACGGTACACAAAAGCAACAGCAGTTAACGTCCAGTCTGAGTAGTTGTTCGATATCACTGACAATGCTGTGTGCGAACCACTTTAAAAAAGCAGGAAATACAAGTGCCCATAAAAGAGATTCAATATAAAATGATCAAAGCACTTCACAGCTGCTCAGTGCAACCTACAGTATCTGACAGAGCAGATTATTAAGATCCAGCAGGGTTGCCCTGGAGCATTAATATAACCACAAACTGGCACTAAATGCAAGTACGATATTCAAAAACAAAAATTAAAATGTACAAAAAGGAAACTTCTAATTTTAAATGTACAGTTATTGAACTGCAAAAATCATCAAAGATAAGTCTCTGTTTCTCCTTTATGTATTTCTGCTCTTCAGCAGTCCGTGTATGCCATTTGCTTTCTTTTAAATGCTACAATATTTAGGTTATATTGTGCCTCCATCATGCCTTAACAAAAAAAATCATACGTTTCGCACAACTCCCACTGTGGTGTGTGGAAAAAACAGAAGTACGGGCTAGAAAAACAGTAACACTTTTGACAGAAGACGCATACCTAGAGGGGCTAAGTCAGCACCGAAATAAACCAGCAAATGTTCACTCGCAAACACACACAGATGAATAAATATGAATATCAGTATGAAAAAAAAAACACACCATCTGTTTAAATGGCGTAAACAGTCTTGCATTTTATTAAGAGAGTATTCCAGGACATATAATCCTTCAAAGACTGAGTAAATTGTATGCCTCCACCACCATCATCATCAACACTAATTGAGGGAATATCTTTCTGAATCTCATTGTTTATCGCTCTGAGATTCTGTGCCAAAAGATTGTGTGCCACTGAAGCTGTTCTAGCATTATGACTCATAAAGGGGGAACAGCATAACAAAGCCACTTTTCTATTTGTCTTCACATCTGTCCAGATGTCTCAATCCTCACATTTCTCTGCCCTCTATCTCATAAACAGCACTGTTGTTGGTACAAGCTAATTAATCACAGACCTGCATTTTATGCCAGGCGTAGAGGTCTATGACGATTATTATATAATGATGGTTATTATATAATCAACGTTTAACCACGATACAAATTCTAGCTCTTTTTCAGCTTTAAATAATAAGGTATATCACTGTCTATGCAAAATGCAAAAATGTCTTAATCATATGCTATGACTTTAACAGTCAGCAGATCACACCCCAAATAAACACCTATTTATTTTGGAGCGATATGTTGGATAATGTCTTCAACACCATCATTAAAAAGTCAACTAAAGGAATATCATATGCATGAATGGTGTTCCTCCAGTTTAAATTTAAACTGTGCATACAAAGTCATACGTAAAACTGTTCTTGATGCTTGTGATATCATCAGCTGTATTTACCTTAAAATGTTACCTGTCTGTATATATAGTACATTAATCAGTCACCACCAGGTAACCTGAACAACACTGATCACCAACTATACACCAACAAACTGGTGACAGAAGCCCAAGGCTCAACCATGCCCAAGGCCCACCCAGCCTCCAACCTACCTAGATCCCAATCTGTTCGAGATCCTTTGGGATACAATGGACAAACACCCAAAGGATTCGCTGCCAGTGTAGTGTTGCCAGACACCACAGAGCACACCCAGAGACCCGGCAGAGCCCTATCGCGAGGGGCCAGAGCCGTCCTAGTGGTACAAGAGGATCCCAACCCCTAGGGGGTTTTAATGTTTTTAATGCTATGGCTGATTAGTGTATGTGTGTGTGCTGAAGACTAGTCTCAGCAGATTTCATCTGGTGAGACTATGGCATCTGTTTTCTGTCTGCACACACCTGCAATAACAAACCTAAATATTAAATGCCTAAATTGCCTCCTTCTAAGCTAATGCATACTCAAACAACATATGATTTTATTGGATCAACTCACTTATCTGCTGCCTAATCTCATAATTACATTTCATTTTCACCCTTCAGATTATAAACAGGTGCTATGTTTGTGCTCCTGATATTAGAGTCCTCTTCTGACTCTGACTGCTCTTTATAAATAGAAAGAGAAAGAGAGCATTCTGCCATGCATCATATTTAGCTTTAGCTTAATTTAGTTTATTTGTGTTCTTAGACCCGGGAGGGGCAGAATAATTTTATAGAGACAATAAGTAGGTCTGTAAGTCACTCTGGATATGAGGGTCTGCTCGAGGCTAAATTCACTCACTAACTCGGTCTCTATAACACTTATCCTGTACAGGGTCAGGAGGCCTGGACCCCATTCCAGGGGATACAGGGCACAGGGGGGGCGGGGGTGGGGGGAATGGAGAGGCACACACTGTACAGGTGCCAATCCATTGCAGGGCACACAAGCACAAACACACTCAAAGGGACAAGGGACAATTTTGAAAAACCAAATTAGTCTTCCTTGAATGTCTTTGGACTGTGAGAGAAAACCAGAGTACCTGGAGGAAACCCACCAAGCTCAGGGACAAATACAACCTCATCAAGCTAAATTCTTTTGTAAGTAATTCTTTTTCCCGGTGTATGTTGCTATGAAGTGGGAATACATCCTGGATGGGACACCCGTCCATTCAGTGCACCAGGCATACTATACACTTACACATAGACACAAATTCACATCTATGGGACACTTAAGGGCCCAACAGTGGTAAGCAGGTGGTCGGGGGTTTGAACCTGGAAGCTTCCAAACTGTATTGCAGTGCCTTAACCACTAAGTCGCCAAAATTGAACCTCATGACAGAACTAACTTTTTTAGAGCATAATATTGTCACTAGATTAAGGAGAAAGTGGTAATAAAATAAAAGTTAAACGAGTTTAGTTTATGGCAATTGCTGGATAAATCAACAGAAAAGTTAGTCTGTAATCATAGTCTATAATCATTATCAATATCTGTCAAATGTCATGACTTGCCATGTTTGACCATTAAATGAGCCAGGATCTCAGGTAGGTTCTTAGGAGGTAGGAACGTATGGGGTATTTGTATAATGCAGAAGATATAAGTCTCTGTTTGAAGATAAAAGTCTTAAAATGAAGTAGATGCTTGAGATGGAGATAATGCTAGAGGTATTTATGTGATCTTTAGATAAATGCGGAATATAAAGGTATAAATACAGTATATTCTTTAGATGAAGAAAAAGCTACAGGTCTTTATATTTTTACTCTTATAACCTTATGCATATATTTGTAATCAAAGGTTGACCATATTCTGTTAGTTAAATAACATTTCAATCTCATGACCAAATGCAGGTATCTGCAAAGGAAAAATCACTTTCTCTCTTCGTTCTTTATGTTAAAAATGTAATATTTACAAAATACCAGAAATAACAATTTTAACTGAATCAAGGCTACATGCACTTCTCTGATAAAGAACATTTAAAGAATTTACATTGAATTCAGACAGGCTAAGGGGTTAAAAATACTTTTCTCTTAATCATACTGTTTTGCAAAGGCTTTCACCCTAACATACTGTACAAGCATGTTGACATGCCGAATACTGGCATACTAGGGTTACGTTCAATTCCAATTTTCTTTACCCCAATATGACACAGATCTAAAGGCACAAATCTGATGTTTTTCAGATCAGATCTGAATCACTTTCATATGTGGCCCTACATCGAATACATACCTTATATGTGCCGTCATTATTATGTTTATTAGGACTTTTATACAGTTGAAGGGTTTAATTAATTGAAAATGTAAACATAAGACACATATGCGGGCAAAGCTTATTTTGCCGCCTTGAAAATGTATTATTGTATTGAGACCCTAGGTATTTGTAGAGAATGGATATCAAAAATTCCCAAATGTGTTTCTTTTTCTGCACCTGTCAGTCCAACTGAAAGATACAGTCAGAGAAGAACATATCATGAAGGTCCATACAGGATTTTTCTTTGCCCTGGGGCAAACAATATTGGTAACACAACTCATAAGAATAGCCAGCTATAACCTCTGCCCATTACCCTGAAGCAGAATTGCTGTAGTAGTGCTGAATATTCTGATGGAGAAATCTAGAGGTCACTATTACAGAGACTGGGAAATAATGGAGTGCTCAGCAGCCAAGACAGCGAAACTAAACTACAACCACACACCCACATAGACACCAACAGTCAAAAGATTACAGGCAAATGAATCATGCACACCTTATATTATTAGGTTCAAACTGTTACCATGCGAATTTCATTCATTTAATTATTCATTTAGGCACATATTTGTATACAAGCCCTGCAGGCCCATGTAAATGCTTTGTATTCATTTTTAATGGCTGTGCTCAGGCTGAACACAACAACCCGCCAAGTTAAAACATGCTCCGAAAGCTCTGCTATAATACCTAATTTTGTAGTATTGAGCTAATTATTGTGTCATGCTGCTTAAATGCACAATTTACACTGATTTTGCCATCTGTTATGGCACGCAGTGCTGCTGGCTGGTTCTTTCTATTAGTGTTTGCCAATCTATCCACTACAACTTTACACAACATAACACACGTTTTAATGTCTGTGTAGTTCAATCATATCAGACTATGAGACCGGGAATTACAGAGCATCACAATGGCTTAGGGAACTCCCCCAGTGCTCACACACAGATTCTCTGCCAATGCTACATCTAATTACTTTTTTACACTTATTTTGGCCACAAGCTTCTTGATCTTGAAGCTTGCAGTCTGTCTTGCTTTCTGCACTTCCATGTGCCCCCTCCCCTCCCCCCCACCAGCTCTGAGGCAACAATGCTACCTGCACTACCACCTCTCACATGTTGAAGTGGTTTTATACATCTTACTGCCGAACTGAGGACATATACCACGCATTAAAAATGGATGAGCTCATCAGAAACCAGAACTACTTGAAAAAAATCCTGTACAGCACACCCGACCTTCAACTGACTCTGCCACCGTCCCCATGATCAAAGTGTTTAATGCCAAGTTGAACCAGAATGCTTAGGCCCTCAAACAGACAAGCCTGCTCAGTGACCATCCATAAATAATTAAAACGACACCTCTTCCACAGTCTGAACCATGTGGTATTCAATGCGCCATACATGACAAACTATGCCAAACATCAAAGACTTTGAATAATAGTATCCTGTAGTCTTTCTTCAACTGAACAGACATCTTAGGTTATGGAAATAATTGAGAAAAGGGAATTCAAAGGGGCCACGAGAAAAAAATGGAATTCACTCAGTCAGGAGAATAAGTTGTGAAAGAGAAATGGATGCCTGAACTGGCTAATAATCCAAACCACATCTGTGGGATCAGTCAAGCTTGAAGTCCCAAAGGGTCATGCTTGCCAGCTGTTCTCAAACTTTAGAATTCATCCAAGTCATATGGAATACGAAGACCAAAAGAAACACCAAGCAGTTATAAACAGGGAACTATGCAAATATTTTTATTTACAGTATATGGTTTAGCTCACCATGACTGTAAAGGGTGGTAATTTGAACATTTGTGTCAGCTTGAACCAGTCTAGTCATTGCCCTCTGACCTCCTATCAACAAGGTATTTCTGACAGCTGTTTTATTCTAGAGTTGCATAAGAACGTCTCAGGAGATCACCAGTTTCTGAAACTTCTCAAACCAGAACAACCTGCCACCAACAGATATGCAATAATAAAAATCACGGAGGAATTTTTTTTTCCAATTTGATGCTTGATGTAAATCTTAACTGAAGCTTTTGACCTGCATCTGCATAATTTTATACACTGAGTTGCTGCAACACGATTGGCTGATTAGATAAATAGCATCTGTACGGAATTTCTTAATTAAGTAGATGGTGAGTGTATAAAGTGCATTTTAGATGTAAATTATATGCAATTAAAGATCATAGAAGTTTTCATATACTGGAATCGTTTTACTTAGAATTGACTGAAGTGTGAAGAATGAATTTGGAGGACAGCGCTAACCCCTCAAGGGCAAAGTGATTAAGTATGATTTTAAATTGAGTGAGCAGATGAGCTTTTGATTATTTTTGTTCCAATTGCAAGGAGTGTGACTGCTTTGTGCTAACTGTGGCACAACTTCATGCACCTAGTTTTTAAATCGAACACTATGTGTCCCGTTCTGCTTTTCATCTAAAGTGCTTATAGCCTAAATGCTCATAATTAACTAATCTCAAGCTGCTGGTGGATTTAATCATTGCTTCATGACAAGCCGAGCTGTTGGCTCATCTCATGTGCAGAGCATTCCGATTGCTGGAATTCCTTCAATAAAGTATAGTAACAATTAAAGCCTGCTCTACAAAGCAGCAACGATTGCAAGTTGAGGGAATAAATAGCCATATGGCTATAAAATAGAGCCGCTTTTCTTTTCCATATGTCTTTCTTTTTATCTTGTTTTTATCCACAATTTTGGGAAGTTCAATTTCACTTCCCAACTTTAACGTCATCTGTTTGCCAAATAAATATATATCACGAAATCAAGGTAAACGTTTTTTTTTTAAATACACATAATGTATCAATCTTTTATGGGGTTGGGTTGGCTTGCTTTTATTTTTTCATATTTTATAATAAATAAGATAAAAACATATGTTAAATGCTGCAACTGTAATTGAAAATAAGCAATTTCAAGATAACAATATACACTGCCTGGCAAAAAATAAATAAAGCATATTAATATTTTATTTGACCGCCTTCAGCTTTGATTATGGCCCACAATGTTGAGGCTAATTCATGTGTAAAAATTATCCCTTATGCTCCCTGAACCACTCTTTCAGAATTTAAATCCTGCAGTAAGCCTGTCCCATTAGTGTAGAAAAAAATCTATATATGTGATAACCTGTTTATTCAGTATATTCAGGTCATTAGCTGACATCATTTTATTGCCGCATATCTTTGCTAAGCCTAGACCTGAACAACTATAAGCAACCCCAGATGATAACACTGGCTCCAGAGGCTTGTACAGGGGCCACTATGCATGATGTGTGCATCACTTCTGGAATAGGGTCAATCTGGACTCATCAGGCCACATGACCTTTTTCCATTGCTCCAAAGTCCAATCTTTTTTGGTTCCTAGCAAATTAAAGCCTTTTTTCTAATTAGTCTCACTAAGAAGTGGTTTTCTTAAGGCTACACAGCTGTTTAGTCTTCATCCTGTTAGTTCTCATCACTATGGCACACTATTGTGTGTGTATGGAAATGCTCTTAACTTCACTATTAAACAGCCACTTTCCCAAGTGTTTAAGTGATCTTCAAACTCAGTCAAATTTCATCTGTAAAGTTAAAGATTCAGCATAATCCTTTCGGAATTTAGTAACACAGTGGATAGCTCTTATTTGATTCCAAGAAATGTAAATTATTTTTTTTGCTTGATGAGAGCAAATAACTTGAGGCGTGGAGCCTATCCCAGGGGACTCCATGGATGGGATGCCAGCCCATCAAATGGAACAAGCACACACACACACCTGGAGGAAACCCACCAAGCACGGGGAGAACATGCAAACTCTACGCACACAGACCCCGAGGCGGGAATCGAACCCTTCACATTTTTTTTTATAATTCGGTGATCTGAAAACCAGTGAAAGCCATTTTTCTCTTCTCTTTTTTATATGGAAATGACAGTGAACAGATCTGTTAAGCATCAGAAATATAACATTGTCAAAATGGAACGATATAAATACAGTTCATAAATACAGTTCATAAGTTCAAGTTCAGGAAGGTAGACAACTGAAGTACTCTTTACTTTTTACGCAAAATTTCCATCTTTTAGTTTGGTGGATGTGTTGTTCTGTGTCGGAGTATTGTAGGGAGTTCTGTGTCAGAGTGCTACGCTACTCTATGCCTGTTTTGTTTTGTTACAGCACATACGCTAGGATGTTTGAAGATCCTAGCTCCAACCTTAGTGACAAAAAGGAGCTACCAAAAAGTGGTTTATGTGACATTGGTGATAGAAAAAAATAAACAAATAAAGAACAATCTGTTCATATCCAGATTAATAAATGAGGCTTATCTATTACATTTCAGATGTTATTAGTATTAGCGCCCATTTTGCATTTGACAACTATTAATCTTCTTTGTAAGCTGTGTGTATGTACAGTATAGAATCTGAATTCTGATTCCTGCTGTAATGGCTAACTGCACCAAATTACAGGCCATGTCTCAGTGTGTCAGGCTTATAGACTGCAAAGATCATTAATTACACTACTGTCAGCATGTACAAGGGAATAACATTCTATTAACTTAATGTATATGCTTGAACTCAATAAGCTGTAAATTTTGAAATTGAGGGGGAAAATAGGTATTTTCAAATGTTTTCAGCTTGATATTAAAATAAGTGATAAAAGTAACAGATCTTATTTTCCTAATATTTCCTAAAGTTTAAAGATATTCAAGTTTGTGAGAAAAAAATATGTTGACCAACCAACTGTCCACAAAATCAAATTTGTTAACTTTTGCACAATTCACATTATAAACTATAACCCAAAAGTTTAGGTTGGAAATGCTTTCATAAACTTTCATTCTTTTGGCTGCTCCAGTCAAGGGGTCGCCACAGCGGACCATCCAACATGCACACAACTTGGCACAGGTTTTACACCAAATGCCCCTCCTGACCCTTCCATTTTTCTAACCAGGCTTGGGACCAGCACTGCATGCAGGGGCTGGTTAGTTTGGGTTGTGGCTTAAACCCGGCTGCTCAGATCCTGAAATCAACAACCTAGTCCCTTGGCCACGAGAGCCACCTCTCCGGGAATTGGCTTCATAGCTTTCCTAATTATGCACAGCCTACCATGCAGAAGGCCAAGGTTTAAATCCCATCCAATGACCAAACCATGGCCACTGGATGCAGTGTCCCTAGTCTGGATAAAAATGGGAGAATTGCGTCAGGAAAAACATCCGGCATAAAACCTGTGCCAGGTTTTTGTGCGGATCAGATGGTCCACTGTGGCGACTGCATCCACAACATGCAATAATCTCCTTTGAACAGTTGATATTGAGATACTTATGCTACTTATGATCTGTAAAGCCTTCATAACGGGTCTAATCTGAGGTGCTTAGTGATTAATGAGGCTAGTAACTCTAAATGAACTTCTCCTCTGCAGCCGAAGTACTTCTGCTCAGGCTTACTTGGGAAGGTCTTCATGAGAGCCAGTTTCATCATGGTGCTTGACAGGTTTTGCAAAGGCACTTGACAACACTGTTCTTGCAGTTCCTCCAGAACAGCTGACCTTCGTGTCTTAAAATAACTGACTGCTTTCCTTGTTACCTTATAGCACATATGGCATTAGGTAATAAAGTAACAACTGACTGTTATTGTTGTTACTTAATTACCTCATTCCACAGGTGTTATTTCATAGTTTAAAAAAAAAAAGATCCAGTATTGTTCTAGAATGCAGAAAATAAATCCAAAGTTTTCACTGGTACTGTAAAATTAAACAAAATCTAAACAACACTCTCACGCTTGTGGTTTTGCATTGTTTTTTCATTACATCCGGTTTATGTTCCTATAATAATGAATAAATTGCATCCACCAAAAAACAAATCCTGAACACACACACACACACACACGTTAGAACTATTTTTTTAAGAAAGGATGCTGTTTTTTTTTTTTTTATTCTGAAGAAACAAAATCGGAATACACAAACATAAAAACAGCCTGGTGTCTTCAAACTCATTTTGTCTGTAGCAGAGCTGTTGTATAAAATATGACAATATGACATCCTCAATAACATTAGGCCATAATATTTCTTTTGTAAGGATAGGCCTATTTGAATATGAAAGCCGGGCAAATATAAGCATAAATGCTATTTGGGAAGAGAAAAAAAAAAAGGTTTTGTGCGGTACAGGGAAGTTTGTGGGGGCAAGGCTGCGGGGGTGCTGTCATGGGGCGTGCGGGTTTCGCACCCCCCACTTCCAACGTCTGTCACACACTTACACACACACACCAGATTGATCTGGTATATTCTGGGATTTAATACAAACATGCCAACTTCTGCAGTTCTGATGATAAAAGTGGGTTCACTCCTCCTCAGCAGTTCCTCAAACCTTATTTATGATAATCCTGTCATTCCACTGCTTTTAATGTCATGCTCGGCTGAGAGCTTTCTGCAAATGTGCAAAATCTCGTACTTAAGAGGTCATGCAGCTATATCTGTCGAAGGAAAGCAGTTGTATAAACAGCATATAATCTCACATTCTTATTAAATACAATTCTTTAAGTATCTGCTTAAATATAATAAAGGGCCAGAAAATAGGTAGATAAGGATTATTAACCAACTTTATTATGGATTTATTTGTTGGAGATAATTAGGGTCATGCATTTGATGCAATAAATCGTTTTTGTACTTTTAGTCCATGCAAACACATGCACACGGCTCCTGCGTTTTTCTGCATAACGCCACTTTCCCACTCCTATCAGTGAATCAAAATCCCTCAGAGCATTCAGTTTGGCAGTCATAAATCAGACAAAAACAACTCTCTGCTTCACAACGCAATTTAGGGGGGAAAAAAACCTTATTAATGTTTCAGCAGAATATTACTGACAAGTCCAGGGTTGCTGTGTTCATCCTATATAAACCTTAATTGTAAACATTGTGGAAGCCAGAATGAAACATTTAAAATAACATAATAATATGCATTTTATTGCATCCCTAATTATTAGATTAGATCTGACTTGTTTTGATCTAATAGATTTTAAAAGCAATAAATAACTGTGAATGTGCAGAGTTAATAACTGATTATAATGATCTGACCGCACCTACAGTATAACATTCATCATGCGCTCAAAGTTACTTGACATCAACACGTCCACGCACACTTATTATCTCTATTTGATGAAAAGAAATAATAATAAATAAAGCAAACGCAAGGTAAAACCATAAGTCGTGTCCGATCTCCAACTTACCCGTGATGACGTTTTGAAGCGGACATTTCTTGCAGAAATACGCGGATGCGCCGTTGGAGCTCGTCGCCGCGGCTCCGTCTGATAACGGACAAAAGCAGCAAATGGCGCCGCGCGCGCGCCTCCCCTTCGCTGAGCTGAGCTGCCGTCAAACCGAGCGCGAAAAACACGTGCCTGGATCCACGCGCCTCCACCTGCACCTGCACCTCCACGCGCTCACTGCGCTCTGCACGCGCGCACATTTACACGCGCTGGCTTCCTCCAGACTGTACCAAACTCCACCTCAGTCACATATAACACATGCACGTGTATAATTAGTTAAAATCTATCTATCTATCGTTGCACTCGAAATTATATAACCCCCAGTGAATAGTTTTTGTTTTGCCAAAATTACTTACTTGCAGCTGTTTGTAATAAATCAGTGAAACAAGAGCAATGTACACACCTCAACATTTTAACAACAATATTTTCTCCAAAATCAACACAAACTGATTCTTTTAATGTCTACTACAGTATTATTAATAATTATTCAACCCCTTGATGAGAAACATCTTAGTAGAGCCCCCTTTACCTATTACGGCCCATTATGACCTATATAGCCAGACACTAGCTTCTGACAGTGTTTCTGGGGGATCTTAGCCCATTCCTCCTAGTTCAGTAAGATTCTTGGGCTTGCAACTTTGCAAATGATTTTTCATTTTCAAGTCAAGTGACTGTATGGCCACTCTAGAACCAAGTTTGCTTGTGATCATTGTCCTGTTGGAAGGTCCAATAACATTGAAGTTTCAGCGTTGTAACATATTTCGTGACGTTTTCTTCAAGGATACATGATTGAATCCTCCTTGCCCTCTACACACTGCAGAGTAGCAGACCCATAGGATCACCGAGCCACCACCATGCTTCACTGTGGGCAGGGTGCACTTTTCTGCAAATGCTTCATTCCTTCTCTTTCAAACATGTGTCTTTTTAATATGGTTTTTAGCATATTGGAGCAGACTTGGAGCACCCCAAGGTGTACCCTATACTAGAACTAAGTGTGCGTCTTATAGTGCAGATTGAAACTTAAATGCCTGTTGCCACCAAATTTTCCTGTCGATTCTTTGCAGTCAATCGATGGAGTTTCAACACTTGCCTCCTCAGGAATCTGATAGCAGCAGGAGATAGTCTCCTCTTTCTGCAATGTCCAGATAGTGTAGCCACTGTTCCTTTAACTTTGAACTTTTAAAATAGGCTTCCTATTGTATATCACATTTCCTCCGATCCTCCAGGACTGGTTGGTTGATCCCACCATCTCTTAGAGATCAAAGAAGACATCTAGACTCTTTTCTGTTCTGGCACCAAGGTGGTGGAATTAATTTTCCTTTAAAACTTTTAAACGACGACTTAAGACACATCTGTTTATTTAATACAGTACTTGGGTACTTGGGTAATCTATCGCTCTGGGTAAGGGTGGCTGCCAAATGCCAAAATGTAAATATAAATTTCTAGGAACATTTAGTACATTTGCTATTTTTATATCCTTAT
>JAOTRS010000039.1:20199274-20212216 GCA_028565755.1 Dinotopterus cunningtoni | reverse complement strand
TCTTAGTCCCAGGATAAATGTCCCTGTTAGTTTTTATCATATTTAGTCAATCTTATCCTATTTTTGTTCAGTCATGTTTTAGTCAACTAAAATATATTGCAGTGGATTGTGACAAAAATTAAATGTTGACAAAAATAAAGACAGATGTTTTATTAGTTTTTCTTTTTTTAAACCACATTTTAGTTATCTTTACTTGTCCACAATATTGCATGTTGATTTCGTCACTGTCACTTTTCACTGATATCCGTGACGTCTCGTCTTAGTCACAGAAAAAAAACGCCTCAAAGAATATTTTTCATCATTATTTTCGTTGACAAAATTAACACTAGTTGAAACACACCTCCAGGGCAGGGGGCTTCATGTGTATGTGTGGAGCTTGCATCCCCTTTGCTTTCTGGGTTTCCTCCAGATACAGTTTACACTCACAATAGAAAGACGTGTTTAGTGTTTGCAAATTGAATGTATTTTATGAGTGTTTGTGCCCTGCAATGTATTTCCAAGCCCTTCCAAATATGTCCTCTGGGATAAGTTCCAGGCCCCTCCTGACTTTACAAGACAAATGGTGTGGAAAATGAATAAATGCATCTTCACATGTAGGAAGTAAAGTGAAATTTTATATCATTACTCCTCAGTTCTCCTGCATCTTTGAGGATTATGATTTTATTACTTTTGACTGACAGTTCAGTGTTCTTCAGTGGCCTTCACAATCACCAGATCTTAATTCAAAAGAACACCTTGGGTATGTGGCTCAACAGAAAATGCACAGCATGAAAGTGCCCGTCAAAAGCAAAGTAAAGCTCATTCATGAGTCGTTCATGAAAGATTCGTTCTTTTTGAACGAGTCTTTAACGTGACTCAGAAGAACGAGTAGCCTCAGAGAGTGATTCGTTCAGTTTCTACTGGGCGCGCATGCGCAAAGCATCGCAAAACCACTGTAGGTTATGTACAGGAATCAGAAATGAGTATTCGCCTCTGAGTCTTCTAGCCCGAGTTATTCGGTTTTTGTCACGTGACTCTCATAGACGCTATGCAGTGCAGTACACAGAAGACAGAATTGAGCGATTCTTTCTCAATGAGTCTTCTACTCCGAGTCGTTTGTTCTTTTGTTACGTGACTCCCATAGACGCTATGCAGTCTAATAGATTCGAAAGAACGAACGACTCGGACCAGAAGATATGGGGGGGGGGGTTCTGTTTATTTAGAATTTTATTTTATTTCGGATCAAAAGAACGAAATGAACTAAATGACTCAAAAAAAAAAAAGATTTGTTTGTTTTGATGAACGAGATTCAAAGAACCGAGTCACTAAAATGATTCAAACTTCCCATCACTAGTGTGGATGCTAGCTTTCAGCTGAGATAATTGTGTTGTAAATAGGCTGTGGTTCCTTTAAATAAGATTGACTGGATTGACCAATCAGAAAGCGCCATTCACGAGCACTGAACTCAGCTGAAGAACTGCAGAGTTTTAAGGTAATTTAGCTCCTTAAGATTATTTAATGGTTAGTTTATTTACTTACCTGGTATATTGTGCGTGCCTGTTAAGTAAGTATGACTGTTCTTAATATGTATAATTACTTGGGTAATGTTGGAGTGATATATGAGGTTTGGATTCTGGTGTTGGTGACGTCATGGTTGTTATGGTGAATTCTGCCAGTAAAAACGTGTTTACATTTTAGTTATGACATAAAGAATATATAAACAATATAAACAATGAACAATATAAATGAATATATTGTGTTTAATAACTTGTAATATAGTGGTTTATATTTATTTAAACTTGCTGCATGTCTTATTTCTTATTGGCACATGCGCACAGGGTCGCTCACGCAGTCAGCACGTGAAGACCTCATGTTTAAGAGTTTGAGCTGTAGTGCTTGACCACAGTAAAGTCTGTTTAGGTCATTACTTAAATTTGCCTTAAATTAATGGTTATGTGTTCTGGTAGGGGAAAAGGACAACCCACACATTAATCATGCCGCATGCACAAAAGTCCCTGGTTTTATATGTATTTAGCTTTATTAATTAATGATTTAATTAATTATTACCAATATTCCCAATTTCCAACACAATAATCATATTTTTGCATTTAAAAACAATAAAAACATTTAGAAAAGACATGTATTAAGTAAAATATGAAACAGATGAATATGAAATAGTCATTAAACCTTACTGAACCTTAATTTATGATTCCTCTTGGCACTGGCTGCTTTAAAAACAAAACTAAAAGTGGCTTTCTTTTCTTTTTGCTACGCTACTTAAAAACATTCTTGGGACCCATGGTGCTATGTCTTCACTAAATCTTGCACAAAATGCAAAAAACTCACAAAAAAATATGTAAACTTGCTTCGCTTGGCTTTCCACTGACACAAACAAATTTTGAACGGCTCCGAGCTGTACACACTCATATGCCAAAAAAGCTTCGTATGCTGAGGCAACATTCTTCTTAAGGCAAAAATTTGTGAGCTGGGCCATGAGTATGCCGAGGTACCGCTGTGTGTGTGTGTGTGTGTGTGTGTGTGTGTGTGTGTGTGTCCACATTTTTTATCTGGCTCAAAATTTTAGTTTTACATCCATCACATCACCAATCCAATCTCACAGTTATTTTAAATAGATTAAAATCTGTATCATCAACTTAATACATCTTAATTTTTATACACGGACCACATCATGATACATACTATACATTCCTGCACAGAACACAGCGTTAATTTTAATTAATAACTGGTCAATGAAGCCATTCATTTGTTGTAATAAACCTTTAGTACACTTTACCTGTTGAGAAGGTAACTTAAAAAAATTGAGGTACAATAACCGATCAATTTGCAGCACACACTTCACTGTTTTGGCTTTAAACTACAAGCATCATTTTTTAATAGAATCTTCCGCTATGGTTGCTTTTGGGATGCTACTTAGTGGGAAAAAACTACCTGTGGTGTCGTCTTTATATGAGGCTTTGGCTTCATGTAGTACAGCTTATGGCTGTATTTTTCTTTCTAAAGATCCAGAGTGTTCTGCTGTTATTGTGTAATTTCACCCTCAGGGTGAGTGATGGTAAATAATACACTGGATTGTTTGTGGATCTTTGCTGTTTCCTGCAGGGCTGTGAATAAAGGTGGAAAAGAGTTGGATGAACTGAGGGAGATTTTTCTCCTGTTAACTCAATCATCTCAGACCCCATCAGCTGCCTCCAACCGTTATAGTCATGACACTGATGACACGCCTCACGTCCCATTGTCTGACAGGTAAATCGGTTATCCTACGATATGACTAGTGTAAACCGTATAAAATTTATAGATGCTAATAAGTGTCTGATGTAGCTGAGTGATATAGTGATCAATAATGTAAAGGTTTTTGGCAGGATTGAGCTCCTTTTGGAGTTGTCCTTCCTCTCTCTCCAGTTAAGACAGCAGTTCATGGCTGAGGAGTGTGTAAATGAGCTAAAGACCATCGATGACACTGTGAGTGGACTGAGTCCTCCTTACTTTGTAATTTCACAAAATAGTTACTCATTACCTGCAATTTCTGTGAAGTAGAGAACAAGATTGTGCTTGTTTTTATTTTTGCCCCAGGCTGCTGTTCAGCGTATCATGGTGGAGTGTGTTGAATGTGAATTGGCTCTTAGTAAACAGAACAGCAACATTGCAGACTATACCAAAGGCAGTGTGGAGGTAAAAGTTTTTGATTTTATTGAATGCATTAGCTTCAAGTGGGTGTAATTCATTGTGGCTTCATCTGTGATATTTCAATGGAAAATGTTCATATACGCAAACAATCATCGGCAGTTAATAAATACGAGTATAACTAAATCGTAAGTTCACAAGTTTACCTGTTCCCGGCTGGTCCAATACTCTTTAATAGCACCTAGATTTCTTCCCCATGTCCCTCTTTCCGGTCTCCGCCTTCTCAATCTCGTCCCACTTCCTGAGTTTTCCTTCAACTTTACTGTACACTCCCACACATTATGTGACTGGGTTGAGATTAATTTGCGAACATGACACAAAGTTAAACGTACACAAAATACATTATAAAAACGAGATCTGATGAATGAAATTCTTTCATTTAAGTTTTAATATTATGCATAAATAACATGAAACACCTGTAAAACTAAATATATCTTATCTGAACAAACTTTATAAGTTCTGATGAATAAATTCTTTTGATTAAGTTTTAATATCATGCATGAACATAAAACACTTGTAAAAATTAATATATTTTATCTAAAACTTCATATGGCTTGCATAGGGTTATGAAGGTTTGAACTGATCAAGCTTGGACAATTTGAATATGATCAAAATTTTAATTTTTTTATGTATTAAGTGAATTTAAGCTTTGGTAAGTGCTACTGTACAAATGCACACCGTAATGCACGCTGGAGTGTAATTACATCACTAGAACTTACACCCTGTATGTTTACCAAATTTTCTTTCAGCTCTTCTTACATGCACTGATAGTCTGTGGTACTGTGCATCGATTAACCTGGGAAATCTTTCTGTTCTTAGGCCCAGTTAAGTGTAGTAAGACGTTTGGAAGCATTGCTTCTAAGAGCAGTAAGAGAGGGAGATGCTCAGGTGACACAGAGTGTGTGTGCCACTCTGTGGAACAGCTGTTTACCTCTACTTCAGCATAATCTACGGAAAAACCTCAAAAGCCCCCTGATCACTCTCTCACAAGCCTTAGAAAACATCAATAGGCACGTATTTCCTATTTACATCTGGACGTTTTGTCTAATTAACATTTTGTCTTTTCTTGACTCTTTTATATCAGTGGTTGTTTTTAAGCATGGTCCCCTTTGTTAAAATGATATATTAAAAAACTAAGTGCATATTCAGTGTTTGTCTAATCTTTTTTTTGTGATATAAGCATGTTGCTGGACATGCGGTGTCAGATCCATGCTGAGCTGGCTGCTATAGAGGAGGAAGCGGAGAGGTTGGAGCCTGCAATACAGCACCTCCGTGCAGCTCTAAGCCTGGATGAGAGCGGCAAGTTCCAGCAGCGTCTTTCCTTCTCCCTCCACCTCCTTCAACTGCGTAGCAAGCTGTACATCACTCCCACACGCCCGGAGGACCAGGCAGCCATGCTCATCCAACAGGTCTGATCACTTGCGTGCTACACAACTGTACTTCTGCTCTAACCGGCGTAAGGGGTTTCAGTGTAGATATGTGAAACTGCAAAAAAACAAGCAGAACAATTAAAATTACAGCTTTTGGTATTGTAATAATTGGAGGTTTTTTTTTTTTTTTGCATTTAAAGACGAAAGAGTGGCTGGGTGACGAGCCAGCGAAGAATTGGCGCCCCACACTGGTTAGTGCTGGTATTGCTTTGGCACATGACACTTTCCAGATGGTCCTGGATGCAGAAAGCACAGCTAAAGGTATTATTTTTTTAAAAAATGTTTAGCTTTTGATGTTTTGCCATTGGAACGACTGTGGGTGGTAGTAGTCACAGCAGTTAACAAGCCCTTAAAAAACACTTACGTGGGGTACCACTTATATTGCTGTTGGCATTTCTATTTCCTCCTTACATTCACCCTACGTCCCAGAGCTCTGTGGCAAATTGATACCACTGATTGATCTTTCTCATCCTGTGCCTGTGGCTAAGAGTGGTAATACACAGCGATTGTGAATCTTGTGCAAGCTGAAGTTTACAATTACGTAAACGTAATTTCAGGCCAACCAAAATCAGTTTTTTACTCAGTAAAGATTTTAGGACAGTGGACTTTGCACTTTATGCAATAATAGTTATGTTCAAAAGCTTTATTTTATAAAATGGAAAAAAAAGGCTGTTTAGGTGTATAGCTGTAAGTATAATTATAGATGAAATTATTTATTTGTCATTCTTTGATGCTTCAAAAATAACAAATTGCTATAAGATCGTAACAGGTTTAACGCACGGGCGGCACCACAGACACACAGACACAAGGCGAGGTCTTATGGAAAAGAGTAATTTTATTATGGATAATAGAGAGGGAGAGGGTTTAAGGAGGTAGGAAGGAAAAAAGGGAAGGAAAGTTGTGAGGTTGTGCATGTGCCGGTCTGGAGGCAGTGCCCTGCTGGCATTCAGGCAAAAGGCTGGCGAGTGATAGCGGTGGGCCTGTGTGGGCAGCAGATCCTGCATGCTCCATTGAACGTCTGTCCTCTTCGCTGACTGGCCAACCAGCCCCGCCCAGCGCTCCTTGGGTGCGGCTGCAGATGGAAGTTTGTTGATTTTCAGGCACTGGAGTGCCGATCCCGGCTGGGAAAAAGGGGCCTTAACCTGGAGCACAGCTGCCTTTTCCTCTTTGGCGGCAGGATCCTGGGGGCCAGTTTCATGGCCTGTGAAGTCCCAGGTCTGTGTTACATCACCCTGCTCGCATGCCACTCCTCCACGTTTTTAGGCGTCTGCTGCTCGACTCTGCTCTGCTCTACCTACAGGACCTCGAGCTACAAACCTCGCCTTGGTTTTATAGCGCAGGGAAAGCCTGAGATCCATTAACGATGACATATAATTTGTGTCCCTGCAGAAAGTGAGTGAGGAGCGACAACGATTCAGGCGCACACCCATCACTGACGCACACTGTGACAAGATGAATGAAACACATATCGTCTCATCACACTGATTACACTGCACAACAAAGATTTTGCTTCTTGAGCTGTTTGGTTGTACCCTATAGATTTTTGGCTGCTGAACATGAAAATCACACCCAAATTTGGCTATCATGTACCGTTTTTTTTTTTTTTTCAAAATTTCCTCTTTTGTCATGTCTTTCCTAAAATATAGCACTGGCTCCGTAGCTATGCAGCGAATAAGCAAGAGGCTGTGGACTTTTTACAGGTCTTTGATCAGTATGTTTCATCGTTTCCACAACAGCCGTGATACATTCTGCTACATTTGTATACACTTCAGATACACTCAGAGAGGCTCAATGACTGCTCTTGTAAAGAAAGCATATCAACTGTATTTTGGCTGTAAATTTAGTGATAAAGACAAGGAATGGGCGCCAAGGAACTTCTGTTTATCAAAAGCAAAAGCTGAACTGCTGGGTTCGAGATTGCAGGAATGGTATTTCAGTTACAAAAAATTAGTTTTTGAAAGCCACTAAGATGAAATACCAACTTCTTTGCACAGGTAGACAATCTCCCCTTCTGTGTTGACATTGAAGGTTGTGACTATGACCCCGAATAGTGACATCTCTTTGTTGATTCATCAGTGTTAAGCCTCAAAGATGTTTTGCTACACAATAGCAGTGTCGACTTTTTCATACCTGTTGGCTATGCTGCACACCTGAAAGGAACCTACGAGAACATGGAGATGCTGCTGAAGCACATTATTCTAGAAGATCTGGTCACTCCGCAAGAAGTTATTTCCATGACAGAAAAATATTTTGCATGAACTTGTAGCCATAAAATATATTTTTTGCCTCTTCTTCACATAAAACTGGGACTAATGAAGAAAAACCAATTTGTGAAAGACAGGTTGTCGTTATTTAAGACAGATGTTTCCAAGAATATTTGATGCCAAAAGAGGTCATTTTTGTCGGTCCTAAGATCGGACATATTATGAATGACTGTCAGTTCAAAGATCTGATGGTTGGGCCAGAACAGATTGCTTGCAAGGCCTTTAAAGAGTTTATTGACAGTTTCCTTGGCAATCACAGAGCTCAAAACTACATTGAGCTGGTAGACAATCTTCTTAAAGCATACTAAACAATGAAGTGCAACATGTCACTTACTCAAGATTAATTTCCTCCACTCACACTTAGAATTCTTCCCCTCAATTCTCGGTGCCATCAGTGATAAACATGGTGAAAGGTTTCATCAGAACATCGCTACAATGGAAAAGTGGCAACATCAGGGCAACAGGAATCCGCCAATGCATGCTGACTGCTGTTGGACACTGAAATGTGACGCACCGGACTTTGAGTGCAAGCAAAAATCAGGAGCTAAACACTTTTAATTCTGTTGAACTTTCACAACCTATGAGAAACATGAATACGTTTAAATTAGGGCTGAAACGATTTCTCGAGTAACTCGAGTAATTCGACTACAAAAAATTATCGCGGCAAAATCGTCTGCCTCGAAGCTTCTTTTAATAAATTTTTAAAGCTTGCGTTATGTTTTTGTGCAATTATTTGTTTGGCGTGACACAGCGCGCTTCCGGATGCAAGCCGCCAATAAACACCGACGAAGAAGAAGTGCTTACGTCACCCACAAAGCGGAAGGAGATGCAAACAGTTAGCTGTGTATTGATTTGATGGAGCGTAAAAAAATGGACGGCTGCAAAACGGAAGGGAGCAATAAAAATATCAGCGAGCCAAGAGATGAAGAAAGCAGCAAGAGAAAACGACAGAAATTGTCAGTAAAGGCTTACGTTATGCCTTTGCATAAGTTGCACAACTTAGTGTTTTTGTATAATTATTTAATGTGAGCCATTTTTTTATTTTTGATACTTAGTCATTTAAAATACCTTTTTTTTTAGTTTTTGCATCTAAGAAATGGCTTTAAATGTATGGCACTGTAATGCACTTAATTCATCTCAGTCAACTTTAAGCTATTCCTTGTATTGTGAATAATGACAAAGTTTATTTTTGGTAAAATGCTGTATGCATTTAAAAAATAGAAGTTGATTTTTCTAAAAAGAAAACCAATTAATCTTTGTTTCTCTTATATATTTTACATTGCTGTTTAATTAAGCAAAAGTACATTTTATCAGATTACTCGATTAATCGATAACATTTTTGATAGAATACTCGATTACTAAAATATTCCATAGCTACAGCCCTAGTTTAAATACATTATTGCCAATAAAATAATAACCGTCTATTTTTATCAAAATTTCTACGTGGTGCAGCCAAACTAAAACTATATTTGTGTTTACCCATAAGGTCCCTATCACAATCAGCAAAAACTTTTCAGGAAGCAAAACCTTTCCAAAAATTTGTTGTGCAGTGTTATTTTTCCATAACAGCCCATCCTTATGACTCTGTTTATTACTTGGCCTTACTTGTTTTTCAGATTATTTGGTTCTGCACATTTTTCTTGTGGATACAGTTTGGCTGATACTACTTTCTTACTTTGTTTTGCTTTTTATGTTTCACATTCAGTGTCTGCTAGCAGCCTACAGGACCAAGTGGAGCAACTTGCTGCTAAGGTCAAGCACTACAGGACGTGTGTACAAAAAATAGAATTTCATCTTTCCAGCTTGGAGAGAGACACAGATGACAGAGAGAGGTGCAGTATAGGGATATTCGAGCTTGCTTATCTTGTTTGCATACCGGTTTACTTCCAAGATGTGACATCTCTGTGAAATCTGAGTTATAGTTGGATCTGTGTTCCCTAACCTCATAGGAGTATTGCAAAAGGTTTCAAGGATTATTGTGGTGAAGACATGTGAGGCAGCTCTGTGTGATTTATGGGAATCCACAAGGAGCTCATTAAGAGGGCTCGCACCAGAACTAGAGAGAGAGAACATGGCATTAAGAATAGCTTGGTCTAGAAAGCACTAATTGTTTGTTACCTAACCTAGTTACCTAACTAAATGTGAATGTTTCTGTGTAAAAATTGTTGTAATTACTAAAAAAGACTGAAAAGTGTCTGTAAATAGAAATGGTGTACTATACGACTTACTGAAAACAAGCTGAAAATATGTTTGAAACTACCCGGAAAGAGTAAAGAAATATAGAGCTAGAATGTTTTCCATTTTAATTTTTCTGTGCAAAGTTCAAAGGATTTAAAGTTAATTTTTAGTGAGTGTCCTGAGAGAATTTAAAGTCCATGCCTAACAATAACACACTAATAATAATAACACAGTGGTGTTCCTGTATTCAAGTTTGTAAGTTTTTAACTTTTGCTTTTTGAAAAAAAAAATATAGTACCACAGCACCAAAGAATAAATAAATTAATACATTCTGGTAGGTGGATTGGTTACTTAATTGCCCCTAGGGGTATATGAGCACAGAGATCCCATTCAAATTTCAATCCTGGTGTAGCTCCAGTACAGATAAAACCCCACTAAAACCTCATATTGCTTAGCTGAAGTGTTAGTAAAGTTTGTCATTGTATTGTCTTGTATTTCTGTTCACATCTGTGGCAGGACGAGGTTGTGGGCATCCTTAGTTAAAGCTGCACGGAAACACGAGGTGTGGGATGTGTGCAGGGCAGCTTGCCGCTTCTGTCTGCTTTATGATGACAAGAGATGGAAAATCGAGCGTAAGAGATCTGTTTACATTACTTTCATTATGTTTCTTTTTTTGGAATCATTATGGGCCCACAGTGGTCTGTGTCAAAGGTTCATCTGAATGGATTAACACTCTAGAATGATCAATATTGAAATCATTTTAAATATGTGGACCAATATTTGACACTGCAAATATATTGCACCCTCCAGGTGTAATTGATTAATGACGGCCATTACATTGAGTGTGCAGACAGCATAGGAAAATTTGCTTGAATTCTTGCAAAGATGAATACTGGTGTCTATTAAAAGAGCTGTGTGTGTGTGTGTGTGTGTGTGTGTGTGTGTGTGTGTGTGTGTGTGTTTTGTGACCCCAGATAAACAGATGGGCAAGGAAGAGAGTGAAACTCGAGAGCTGTTGCGTCTGCTGGCTGAGGTTCACTCCATCAATGCTGAGGTAAATCAGACACACAGAACCCAGGAACATACATTTGGCAATATTTTTTTATGTTTTATTCATTTCAAACATTTAGCCTACACTCCGTCCTAAATCAGAATGCATATATTGGCTTTTGCCTTTTTGTTGACAAATGTATATAATGACACAACGTTAAAGAGGTTCCATGTACAGTTTTTTTTAGCTGATTTACTAATAGCAATTCTAATAAAGCCAGATGTTGACTGATTAGTAGGACGTTTAGAAAGTTTCCTGCTGGGCCGGTCTTGTGAGGGCCAATCCCAGCATTATTTAACATAGTTGAAGCAACATGGCAAATGCAGTATGGAGTACTAGGTTGCAATTGGCATCACAAGTGAATGTAACTGGCTCTCATAAAAAGTATAAAGCACTTATTGTTGAAAAATGAACAGAAAGGGTAAACCTGCAGAAAAGGTACTCTAAAAGGAAGGCTGTGCTGGGTGATGCTGGTAAGTGTACCAAGGTAACAAGGTGATTTTCGTAGTGTGCAGCTGATGATGATGACAACGAGAGTGGTGAAGAAGCAGAAACATCATAGAGGGGTGAGTAGAGAGTAGGCACTGTGTGATGTGTAATACATTCCGCGAGGTCCGGCAAAAATATGTAACGTTTCATTTTTCACGTGGAACAATTGGAAACGTAGTCACTACGCCAAAACCCATGGTGAATGGCGATAACCCGTACTTACGGCCTACGTGCGAAACCGCGCTGACTCCGTGTAGGTGAGATAGGGGTGTTAGGGGAAAAAGGGGGTCATTTTATTTAGGATAATGGGTTAATGGAGGGAGGATGGCTGTGAGTGCCCCTTACACCTCTCCTTGGGTGCGGACACAGACGGAATTCTCTCCTGATGTCCGGCGGCTGGACGGCTATCCTAGCTGGGAACTAGGGCCTTAACATGAAGACTCAGCTCTGTAAGCTGGCTCTGTTTGAAAGTGAAAGTGCCGCCGGAGCTCGAGCAGTCTTTTCACGGCTGTCCTAAAATGCGGAGATCAGACGGCGGCATTCAATTTCATGCCTTTGAAGTCTCTGGGGTGCGTTACATAACCCCGCCCGCATGCCACTCTTCCGCATTGTTAGCTTCCAACAATTTTCTTTCCTAAAACCTCCAGCACATCAAGCTTAACTTCCAGACCAGTTTTTATAACAAGAGAAAGGCCGAGATCCATTAAAGATGATTATTAGCCAGCCGTGCCTATTTCCTGAACCTACACTATCTGTCTATGATGATGATCTCATAGTTGCTTGGCTATATGATGTATAGTCTCTGGCACTCGTTTTAAATACATTGTTGTGTGTGTCCTCAGGCAACTATTCACAAACTCCGCTCTGAAGGGGTAGAACTCAATGGCCTACCTGTCCCGCCTGTTAACAGAAGAGCGCCCGCACTTGAGAATGACCCTCAGTGGACTCTTTACAGGTACACACAAATAGCACCAAGTGGTATTTTTCAATACTAATAGGAAATTAATATTAAAAACTAATAGGATGCTCTCCGAACAATTTGGTGACTGACTCACGTACATTAAAACCCCTTCTAGCATAATATAAGTTTCATTGGCCTTTTTATGTAATACAATATAATTGTAATTATACAGCTGTTAGTTCCAGTCCACTAAATAGATGAACCAAGTGGTGTTCCAAGAGTGATGATATTTAATATAACAGCAATAATCCAAGATCTCACTCTGTATTATCAATCTGCTTGCGTTTGTTTGCTACATAAAGTCTCAGTAATAGTAGTGGCAATTTATTATAATTATATCATTACTACACTACGTGCAGTTTATGTGCTTTGCAGATATGGTTTCTTTGGAAACAGTTTCCACTGATGAAGCAGAAGTGATTTTTTTAAAATCTACATTGCGACTTTAATATCTGTTGCTGGATATTATATTAATAATTTTTTTTATTAATAACACTGCAAAGCAATATCTGTGGCATGGGAAAGGTTTAGAGAGACCATGGAAAGCAACTTTCTGCTGGCCTCAAAGAGGTTCTGAAAAATTGTTCTGCAGCTCAGGAGGGGGAAGAGAGACACTGCCCAAGCTCTGTTTAGCAAGGGTGGTGAGACTCTGACCTTGACTGGTGACATTGTCGAACATTGGAAAGAGCGTTTTGAGGAACTCCTGAACCTGAGGGACATGCATTCCTTACAGGAGGTTGAGTAGAAATCCCCTTACTGATAAACATGCTGATGTGTCAAATATTTATTTTCCCCATTGTATATAATACACAGTTCCCTTTCAAAAGCTACACTCGATGCTGCGTGAAAACGCTATGGGAACATCTTTCTGTGTTGCCGGTTGTGAAG
>JAOTRS010000039.1:20172967-20184545 GCA_028565755.1 Dinotopterus cunningtoni | reverse complement strand
GAGATTGTCTTGACCAGGACCACACCCCTAAATGCATTAAAGCAACTGCCATGTGATTGGTTGATTAGATAATTGCATTAATTAGAAATTGAACAGGTGTTCCTAATAAACCATTAGGTGAGTGTATATATACACATATATATATATATATAGAGAGAGAGAGAGAGAGAGATTTATATATCTAAGTATGTGGAAAACCAACCATTAAACCCATGAATGAGTCTTTCAGAAAATGTTTTTGTACGCCGTAACATTCTAGTTCCAGTTCACTTGAACCAAAAGCTTAAACTTGGTTTAGTAGTGAAATGTAAAGGTGGACGAAGTGCGCTACGTGAAGACACAGTTTGCCAATTTTGGAGTGGAAGAACTCAACTTGCTTGCACCATCAAACAGTCATTTCTCGCCTGACATCAGTGATTGTCCTCAATAATGCTCTTACAAACAATAAAGGGAGGTCTGAATCTGGATCAGATGTTAAAAGAAGTGCACATGGGCATGATGGGCAGTTTGACCACAAATTTATGTGACTTGTTATAAAAGTGCCAATTTGCATACAAAATGACAAACATTTACAGACTTATATTAGCTTATAGTTTTTATTGGAAAAACTGGAAAACTCATAACCTTGCACTCTACTCTCTAGCCTTCAACTGTTCAGACGAAGCCCAAGGTCCCATGTGTGGACACTTCTTATCAGTTAAACCCAGAGAAATGGGCTCAGTTCGAGTGCCCCGCAGAGTTTCGCCGGGCTATCAAACATGTCCGCGAACCTAGCTCCATCAACATCCAAAGCATTGGTATGCAGGTCAGTGACTTTCCACAACGGATCATTCACACTCTGTACAGTGTCGGTCACCTGTGTCACTCACTGGTCAGTCCAACTACTTTTCGAGATCATCCTTTCACCTTGAGTCCCAGCAGTAGGAAAATCTTTCCCTTACTGTATGTCCTGCTGTGAGGTTTCAGTAGCTCGTTTGTGGATGAGGTAATAATGTTAACCTTTATGCTTAGCAAGTGTGAAATTGAAGGCTGATTTGACTCTACTTAAACTTAGAGACAGAAATCCATGCCATTGATCTGCTGTAAATGAATTAAATTAAATTATTCACTGGACAAAAAAAAGACATTGCTTTTGAAATGTGGGAACTAGCATAGAATTTTAAGTTTTTAAAGGAACATTGATTTTTATTTTTACACTCCAGGTTATTGCTGTCTCTTTTGGGGGAATATTGAGGAGTAGAAGGGAAGCCAATCTATTGTTAACATATGGCTCTTTTACACTGTTGTCTTTATTTATTAAACCTGTTAAGGATGAGTTCTTTCTTTAAGTGTGTGTTTATACGCTTTCAGAATCGGACATTCTTCTATCTAGATGTCCTTGTGAAAGAGTTGGAATCAATCTCTCTGACGTTGTTGACCCTGCCCCCTTTGCATCTGGCCGAGGTCATTGCTTGCGATCTCTCACTCAGCAAAAGCCATTCTGACCTTTATCGCCTTAGGTATTGACCCATTTTGCTTACGTGTCACTCTATATTCCTCATGTATCTCTGCTTTTTTTGTGATTTTATGCTGTATTATCACAGTATAACTGGACAGGCTTTTCTCTTTTTTCAGGATAGTGAAGACCTGTTGTGAACTGGGGCTTGAGTCTTCATCACCCTACAAAGAAGCACTGCTAAGCTTTGCTCATATTCCTGAAGATGAGCAAATGTTGTAAGAGAAATTTATACGGAGTTGGCAGTTTTATGCGTACTTTGTAAGATTAAGCTTTAGCCAACAGTATGTTCAGTAAGAGCTGATATTGGGCCGGTAAAAATAAGCAACACTGCATTTGAAAGGAGCAACAACAGTTAGAAATTATTACATTTATAATATTATTAGTTTTTCTTTTAAAAAATTCAAAATGAATTGAAGCAGTATTTAACATGTGATTGGCACCACGTCCAGGGTGTACTGCGCCTCGTGCCCTGAGTCTCCGGAAAGTTCCTTAATCAGATTTATTCTTGACTTTAACTCATGATGTCCCAATTAAATTTAATGAATGTCCTGTTGCAGTCATGTTACATTCTGTGAATTTCTATACCCATGATATTGTTACCAATCGTATGCCTGGGTAGCATGTGGCAGAATAAGTGAATTTTAAAAAGCTTGTTTTTTGTTACTGAAAGTAAGTTTGATCCTTATTAACAACTATAATTATTAAAATCTCTATTTTTAAAAAAATATTTAATCTGATATTACTGCATTTCTTTGTTGTTGTGACATATGTGACGTGGGACTTTTAACCCTAAAATTTTGAGGGAAAATGCTATGTGACGTCTATCAAAATTTGTTCCAAGTAGTTTCTCCTCTTCTCTCACACCAACTACCTTCATGTCCTCTCACTGCATCCAACCTCAGCATCCTTCTACCACTATGCTTACAATCTCTCCTCTAAACATGTCTAAACCACCTCAATCTGGCCTCTTTGACTTTATCAGTCACGACCGATCCGGTATGGAAGGTACGATTCTGTTAATTATTCGCATGATTGATTTGGCAATTTTTTTTACGTTTGATGCCCTTCCTGCCACAACCCTCTGCATTAATCCAGATTTGGGACTGGCACAAGAAGACACTGGATTGTGCCCCCCGTGGTTGCATTTACTACCCTAAAGCTGAAAAAAAGTGTGTTTTTTTTTTTGTCTCTGTTTTGCAACAAGTCTTGGCCTCTGGTGATCTTCTTTGAGTCCTTTCTCAGTAGGTGCTTGGTAATTGAGTTCATGTCAATAGTATACTTCAGTCTCAATCATATTGCCTTGTGCTTACCTGTAATATGGATTAGGCAGCTTCGGTTTCCTCAGTCTCTCTTTATAAGGGAGATCTTTTAGGTCAGGGACTCGATTTGTGGCTCTATATTGCACACTTTCAATGTGTTTCTGATCCTTTGCAAACAGGACGTACAAACAATGGTACAGCACTCCAAATGAGGTCTAACCAATACAATAAATAGTTGATTTTAGTAAACTTGCTCAATCCAGGAATTCATATGACTTTCATATCATTCCAACTAGCTTGGTGGCTTTATTTACTTGGGCCTTAGTGTGCTTAAAGAACACTGAAGAAATACTGGAGAAATCCATATTCATTTCGACACCCAAATCCCTTTGCACTTCTATTGCTTCCAACTGAACCTTTCTGGATGTTTCACATCGGCCATATGAAGGTAGGATGCATAGTGTTGCTTTTCTTGATATAAAGGACTTTGCACAAGCAGTAGCTGGATTGAACTGGAGCTGCGAGCCAGATGACCCCTTAGTTGCCTCATGAAGTTGTTCCCTATCAGTCACACCTTTCAATGACCCCTTTTTGCACACCTTAGTGTCATCAGCAAAGATTTCTACCTGACAACAAAGACCATCTGGTAGATCGTTAATGAATACAACAAACAAAAGGAACTGTTTGATCCATTGTAGCACACTGCATGATTGCAGTTCATGTGATCAGTGATCTACATTAATCTATAACTAGGGCTTAGAGGAGCTTATAGGTAATACTGGTGAGGCTTAAAAGATTCTTGAAAATTGTTGTGACAAGCATCTTTCCACGCTTGGGAAAGGTAGCTTTCATCTCTGTACTTTAACACACCAAAGCTACCAACTGGGCAAACTGTTGGGCTACTTTACTCCTTTAAGACTAAAGGAGTGATAACCATCAAGACCAATGGTGATTTGCAGGGTTTCAATTGCTTTGAGGTTCTGCAGTACTATGTCTGCCATTAAGACAAGGTGTTGACGAGGTTTCTGGAAGTCTTGATCTCCAAATAGAGGAACATGTTCAAGGTTTTCTTTGGTGAAGACACTGCAAAGGAATTCCTTGAGAACATTAGCTATTTCATCATATGAAATTGCAGCTTGCTATTAGCATGCTTTTGGATTACATTTGGCTTCTTTTGCAACCTGCTACTCAAAATCCTCAATGACCCTGCTGATTTCCCATTTCACTTTTTTTAAGTAAATTGCATAAACTTGCAATACATGATTTTCTACCACTCTTTTGTCTCCAAACACTGCTGCTGCAGAGTCCACGTCTGGCATCTTTTCTCTGAATGTACATGTTACGGTATGTGTTAGAGAATGGATTGCTCAGTGGTCTGATCTGATTGCACAATTTGAAAGCAGCCCAGTGAAACCAGATTGTCACATGAGACCAGATATATGTACGGAGTACAGCTATCAGAAGTGATAGTAATGGGATAGTGGTTGTAGTAAGGAATGTTAGGGAATACTCTTGATACAGCAAATCCCCAAATTATAAACAATTTGGATTCGTTTGTATGTCAGACAAAGTGAGTCTCATACACCTTTGACACAAATACACAATGTAAAGCATAAAAAACAAACATACAGGTTTGGTGTTTTGGTTTCGCATTATACTCTTGTGAAACTGCACCTTTAAATCGCGAGGGGAACCCCAGTGATGCAGCAGGCTCAGCCGACCTTGTTTAAATGGAGGTGGGAGCTGGGAAGACGTCAGGGGGAGGGACAATGCTACATGCAATTTACTGTGTGCTTGAACGGACACTATTTTGTCTCAGAGCTGTATTGGCCTGTGAACCCTGTTTTGTTGATTTCATACATTTTATATTTTTACTTACACTTATATTGTATATCATTGTAAATATTGGTATCTGGTGCACTATTTTTTGTACAATACAAATTTGCTACGTCCGTGATTTGTTCGCATCTACGAATGGTCGTAGATGTGAGGTTCGTTTGTATCTGTGGAAATTCTTAACTCGAATGTTTGTAAGTTGGGGACCTACTGTACAATAACTACATTGTCTGACCGTGTAGGTGTACAGTCTTAAGTTATAGTCCTTCAACAATTTCTGCTGGATAAATTATGAGCCAGGCTTTCCAGAAATGTGTAGACTACAAAGCATGGCTCAGTATGACAGTGTGAAAATATTTTAAACACATGCTTTGTCCATGTTAAAATTATTATTTTTTTTTTAGAAAAGTTAAGTTATATTTCTTCCTATTTTTATTATGCTCAGCTCTAAGGCATTGGTCCATTTTTTTTGTCTAATAATGACAGTAAGCGTAGTTAGTGGTTTTAACGACCCCTGTATTTAATTTTAGGTACTTGCCTTAATTGCATGATGTTGAATGAAAGAAAAAGGAATAGCAATGCATGTAAAATGGAATTCATTACAGTCTACGTTGTGGAAATATTTAAAAATTAAAGTGACAGGAACAAAGTGATGTAATGTTCTTTAAGAGATAGCGTATGTGTATATGACAAATAGTCTATATCTTCTTTTTAGTTTGAATAATTTTAGGGTATGTAGCTTACCATTCTGCTGTGAACTATTATTTTCATTCTGATGGCAAGATTCTTTAAATTTTACATGACTGTGTGGATTGACTTGGGTGAAAAGTTATAATTTCCCTGTATGTTAACTGTCAATATTTTTGTGCATTAAGATGTCGAAAGACAGTTGGTCTCGAAGAGGAAAGAACAGGACCTCGTATAGAGGCTCAAGGCAACATGATCCAGGAGGTGAGTTTGTTGAGGGCATTAGAGCCTAAAAGAGCAGACAGCTTACATTGTTTTCACCTTTTTTCTGAAATATTTATATGGAAGCTAATAGTAAGCATTGCTTGACTCCTTAGACAATACCTTCTCACGGTGTTGCTGAAGGCAGCATGTGCAGGAAGGGGCTGAGTGGATACACTGTGCAGGAGCTGTGGCTGGACAAGGCTGCAGTGTGCATCAGTATGGGACTGTATCAGTCTGCTAAAAGTCTGTTAGCTGAGGCCCACCTAGTGGCCAAGGTGAGAAACAGCACTTAAGTGTCATTAGTTAGAATTATGTCAATAGTTAAAATTAAGCAGTAGGCAACTGGCTGCATGTTTGATCTGTATTAATAGATTATGAATGGAATCCCTTCTGTATCCCAGGAACTTGGAGACCAAACCACACTGGCTAAGAGTTTTTACTTGTTGGCTGTTCTGGCCAGTCTGGAGCAGGAGCATGGCCAGGCTCTTGCTTTATTGGAGCAGGCTCAGGACATTGGTGGGGATGAGGACTTCTGGTACAACCTCTTTCAGAGCCTCTTGAACACCACAGCACAACTTAAGAGAGGCGATATTTACTCACAGGTGCAATTCTTCAATTTCTGCATATGCAACAGTGCTATGATAATAGAGTATCATGAATTTAAGGTTAACCCGCATTTAAGGTTATCATGTAGGTGGCATGGTGATTAGCTCCAGGGTCCCTGCACTCCTGAATAGGATAAGTGGAGAGAGAGAGTATCATGTCAATTTTTACATGGTTACTGGTCTGAAATTGGCTTCCTGTCCAAATTAAATCCAGGTCAGCCTTTATGCTAAAACTGGAGCACCCTCTGCTGGTTGAAACAAAGAATTTTTTTTTTTTTTACAATAAACCACTTCGGCAGCAGTACAAACCAAAAAAATTTCTTAATATACTTTTAGAGCCCCCCCAAAAAAAATTCCAATGAAATTCCTGATCAACATTTCATTGCATAGTGGCTGAAAGTTTCTATGCAATGAAAAAAACTTGGATATTGTCAAGTTTCCATTTTGTGGCTCTGGACCAGGGCAAGGCGCATGGTAAAAAGAGCAAAATCACAGTTCTTGCTTTGGAATGTCGTGGTTGTTCGTTACTACATCACATTCATGTTTTGTACGTCATTTTTGCTCTGTTTTTGCTTTACAGGTGTATCAGATCACAGATACAGCCATTAGATTCTTTAGGTCTGCTCTGGAGCAAAGACCGAATCGAGCCCCAGTCCTCCACTTCTACATTGCATCACTACAAGCCATGTAAGGGTGTAACATGTGCCCATGGACAGAACCTTTTATTGTTAAAAATTGGAATATCTCGTATGTTTTATTTATATTCTCATACAACTGCAAAGCTTGCATTTCAGCGAGTGTGTTCTCCCATAGAGGTGCAGCTCTGTGTCGCGAGTCTCTGAGGGTCACTTGTCCTGGTCACAGTGTTAGTGCTGAGACTGTGAAGAAGCTGAATGCAGTGTGTGACATGCTGAAGGACAGTGCTGCAACATTCTGCCAGCATGGCTACACGACTCATGCTGCAGAGACAACCATAGAGCAGGCAACCACGCTGAGGTAAAACACACATACCAGGCCTTGCAAAAGTATTTATGAATGAATGTGAACTTTTCCACATTTTGTCATGTCACAACCACAAATGAAAATGTTTTTATTGGGATTTTATGTGATGGCACATAATTTTGAAGTGGAAGTAAACTGATGAAATGGTTTTCAAAACTTTTTGCAAATAAAAATCTGTGCGGCATGCATTTGTATTCAGTCTCCTTTGCTCTGATTCTCCAAACTAAAACCAAGTGGAAACAATTAAATAATTCATTTGTGTGTAGTTTAGTCTTATTGTAAATAAGCCTTCAGAGGTTTGTTAGAGATGGTTAGTGAACAATCCCAAAGAACACACCAGACAGGACAGGACAGGTCAGGGATAAAGTTGTGGAGAAGTTTAAAGCAGGGTTTGGTTATGAAAAGATGTTCCAAGTTTTGAACATCTCATCAACCACTGTTCAATCCATCATCCGAAAAACCTACCACGACATGGCCGTGCACTTAAACTGACAGTCAGGCAAGGTGAGCATTAATTGGAGAAGCAGGCAAGAGGCCCATGAGAATCTGTCCACAGGACAATTATTAGTTGTTCACTCCACAAATCTGGCCTTTATTAGAGAGTGGCAAAAAGAAAGTCATTGTTAAAAGGAAGCTATAAGAAGTCTCGTTTGCAGTTTGAGAGTCATGTGTGGGACACAAAAAAACGTGGAAGAATGTTGGTCAGATGAAACCAAAAGTGAACTTTTTGGCCTAAATGCAAAATGCTATGTGTGGTGGAAAACTAACACTGTGCACGGTGTTTGCAGCATGGCGTTTGCTGTGGGAATGCTTTTCTTAAGCAGGGACAGGGAAGAGTTGACGGTAAGACGGAGGAAGTCAAATACAGAGAAAATCTGTTAGTCTGCAAAAGACTTAAGACAGGGGCAGAGGTTTACCTTCCAGCAGAACAACGATCCTAAACATACAGCCAAAGCTATGGAATGGTTTATATCAAAGCATATTCATGTGTTAGAATGGCCCAGTCAAAGTCCAGACCTAAATCCAATTGAGAATTCAAGAATCAAGACTTGAAAATTGCTGTTTACAGATGCTCCATCCAATCTCACTAAGCTTGAGTTGTTTTGCAAAGAAGAATCAGCAAAAATTTCACTCTTTAGATGTGCATATCCTGAAGACTTGCCACTGTAATTGCAATGAAAAGTGGATCTACAAACTTTTTCAGATAAAAGCTTTTGAAAACTGTTGATAATTTTCCCTCCACTACACAATTATGTGCCACTTTGTGTTGGTCACATAAAATCCCAATAAAATACATTTACGTGTGTGGTTATAATATGACAAAATTTAGAAAAGGTCAAGGGGTATAAATACTTTTGCAAGGCACTGTATTGGATGTTAAAGCTCCACAAAATAAAGATCAGGGATCATCGAAGGGACTGCCAATTTTTTGACTCATCCTACAAAACAATTTACCATTTTACCTTAAAATTTTTTATTTAAATTGCTTTATTTTTTCAGATGATTTTATATTTATATATTTACCTCATAAATTTATATTATTTATATAAATAATTCAGAAAAGTTCAATTTTACTTGACTTATCCTTTTTTTTTAAATTTCATGAAGAATGCTGGCCATGTTCAGCTCCACAAAAGAAAAGAAACAACGGCATTTGCTTGATGCGATCTCACTCACACAGCAGGCCGGATCCCTTCAGGAGGAAGTACTTTCCAGTTGCCTCAGGGTTCTCCCAACTCAAGAGGTACCCATTTATGTACTATATATAAACATGAAAATTAAGTTATAATAATACATATACTTGTACAACGATAAGTCACTTTTATCAACTACTGAAGCAGCTGGTCTGTACCTGCATGGTATTATGCATTACACTGCTACCACATTAGATAATTGCATGGATGTATGAATAGGTGTACAGGCATTTTTAATAAAGTGTTCTGTAAGTGTATAGTATATAACATTTTACTTTTTTTTAAATATGCTATGAGCCATATGAAAAGATGTGTTAAGTGCACATACTGTATTGGCTTAAATTTTATCATTTTATTCACTAATATGTTACTCTGGTCAGAGTCATGGTTAAACTAAAGCCCATCATAAACATTGGGGGTGAAATGGGAATACAGACCAAAAAGACACCAGACAATTGAAGTGCCTTGCTTATATTTTTCCAATTAAGATATTTAAGATATTTCTTTCATAAATAAATTGAGGTGTCTCATAACAAATTCATGACTGCAGAATGGGTCAGTAACAGCAGGAGACTATGACAGCCAATGTCATATAGACTGTCCAAATAATAACCATTCCTGCTTATCGCTGTGGCCCTCATTATTATTTTAACAGATTATTTACCTCCTGACCAGCATTTTTCTGTTGCTGCAGGAAAAATTATTATTATTATATCCTGACAGGCTATGTGATGAGATTTTATGAGTTTATTAGCTGTGTTAATGTGTCTTAGTTTGAGGCAGTAATTTGTTTTGTTTCAGTTTTCCAACTGGAGGATTTTGGCATCCTCTTCAGCGGTTGCTTATGCTAAATCAGAAAATAAACGCTCAAACTGTGTTGGGGGAGTCATAAGTGCCGAAGCAATCAGATTCCTGGACCGATCTTATTGTTTCAACTTGTTTTGTGAAAGACAGGGGAGACTTTAATGTCAAGTGAAAAATTCTTCTGCATTAAAACTCTAAGCACTGTAGAAAAATTTGAACTGGTGCTATTCATAGGACTGATCGTGATTGTTAAGTGGAAAGACTTGAAAAGACACAAGTTTACCATGGTCATCACTACATATTTGACAATGATAAAAATCAAGAAGTGAAATTATTATTTTAATAAAATTTGAAATTAGTTTATTGAATTATAAATATGTATAAATAGATCTTCACACATCATGCATGGTCCGGTTTCCATTTGGGATAGGAATTACCAGTTACATCCTGATACAATATTATCCTGATACCTAGGTGCCATTTTAAATAAAATTGTGATTTTATAAGTATTTCGATTTTGTAAACATCCCGATTCTATGTTACATTTTTCCCACTTTTGTTACAATGTTGAACCTTAAAAAAAATAAGTAGCCCATTTCTTATTACACTAGTTTTCTCACTTAAAAACCAAGGACTGCATTTAAACAATACAAACTTGATTTAAATACAAGAATTTAATACTTAATTCAGCACGTCTCTCTGTCATCCACCATAATTATTATTTCTAAACAATTCACTCCTACCACACGGGATATAAACATGTACATACCATACATGTGTAAATAGTACACAGCGCACCACCTGTAGGATTATAAAGAAACGTCAATGACCTCCTCAAGTGCCTCCAAAGTCTCAAATATCAACTTTGACAGTAAGCATGTGGGTTGATTGGCTGCAAGCATGTGGAAGCGTGCGGCTTCTAACACAGACACACGCTTTTTCTAACGCATGCAATTTTTTAACTAATTAGCGTGTTTTGAGACAGGTGTAATTGTGTGTAATGGGTGTGTTTAAGACTAATTCGCTCACAGAGTTTGGAGAAAAAGGCAAGTCAAAGGTTTTTAATGCACTTGATTCATATCTGAATTGATTTATTTCCCCCATCTCTAGTTTCCACACATTCTCACATACAGTATACTAATTTCATTAATATAGCAAGGATTTTCTTAAACGATGCGAGAGAGCTTTACACATGACCTTCAGCAAACCCCATAGTCTTTTGAGCATTGTACAACATGAATGGTTAGGGAGTAATCATGTAAATAGTCTGCAGTGAATCCAAATTTTGATTCTCAAATAATTATGATTGATTTCATGATTCATGAAGCTTTTGAATCATTTATGACTATTGCTGTAGCTCCCAATCTCTTTAAGGATTTTCTATTTTTATATCCATTTCTTAGATAGAGAAAGTACATAACCTTACATGATCTTACATGACCTTCTGTATTTATTTATTTTTATATTTTTTAATTTTTGTATATATATTTTAAAGGCTGGCATACAGTAAGTATGTTGTTTACAGTGTGAGTGTGTGTGTGTTCAGGGTGGGTGGTGTTGGCTGCCTGCCATGCGCGTGTCTGTGCGTTTTAGGCTAGCTCTGGCTGACCTTGGTTTGTTGATCCTGGAGATGAACTGTGAAGAGGAGACGGTCCAAGCAACAATCCGGAGCAGGATGAGTTCCACTGAGCGAGCTGTGGACGAGTATTTAAGAAGCACAGCAGACCTTAATGATCTACAAAGGGTGAGAAAACGCACTTCTCAGACTCGTAGCACCACATAACTAGAATAAAAATTCAAGTATTATTTTATTCATCTGCACAAAAGTTTTTTAGTGTGGCCAATATGAAAAACATATAAAAAATATTAGAGGCATTTTATTAAAAAAATCTATTAAATTGTTTTGTAACAGTTATTATGAGACATTCT
>JAOTRS010000039.1:20150681-20160703 GCA_028565755.1 Dinotopterus cunningtoni | reverse complement strand
TAATCACTTTTAGTGTAGGAATCCCACCTAGACTTTTTAAGCTAAGATAGGAGCTCTGTGAAAGAATTTTAAGAAGCTTTGTGAATACGGGCCCAAATGTTATTTCTATCTTAATCATTATCTCCCTGTGCCAAAAAAACTTCTTTACTCTGCTCTCCATATTTATTTACTCCATCTCTTCTTGTACTTTTTTTACTGTACAGAAACAAACCACAGAACAAGAGTTAAGGGAGCATTTTCAAGCTGTAGTTAAAGGAATGGACGACTATCTGCATCCTGTCATCTCTCAGTTTGACTTTTCATGTTTCAGGTGCGCACACACGCTAAGAGTAAGAAAGCAAAATGTTTGTCTGACCCTGCTCTCACACTGGCACTGTCTTTTGTGAGAGTGTAGCTACTGCTGTTACTATTGCTTGATCTGTCAGGCTGTCTAAGTTTTGATAAGAAGTGCAGCTGAAATGTACACAAGCTGCTTTACGATCTATATGCATCCCTGTGCCACTGTGCCTGTATTCGTTGTTCAATTTTTTGCAATTTAAATATTATTTGTTGGCATCTGGGTTTTCCCAAGTAAAAAAAAAATCTGGAAAGCATAGCTGTATATTAGGGGTACTTAAATCTAGGACTAGGACCCCCATGGTCCTGCTCATGTTAATTTGCCTTGTTGCTGACACACCTGAACCAGCTCATAAAGGACTTCATAAATGGCTGCTCAGTTTTGATCAGGAGTGACAGCAGTAAGGAAAGTTCAGTTTGTCCAAGGCATTGAGACTCTGGTACTAGAATAAAGAACCCCAGTCTAATCGATTTAATGTAACATGGCGTGTATTTGTCTTTTAGTCTGTTACGAGGGGGTATCAAAAAGTTTCAAGATTTGCATGCCACAGATTTGTTTGCTTTTGCCGTACATCCTCCCTCAGACGCCTTAAAACCTGGCAGGATGAATTCTGGAGGCACAGTGCCGCAAATGTTGAAATAGACGATGAGCCTGCACTTGGTGGAGCTGCGGAGCCTTTTTCAGTCGCGGAGATGATGGGCTCTTCCACTGTGAAGCCTGTTGCTTCGTCTCATGGTCGTACCCATACGCCCAAGTTTTGTCATCAGTAATGATTCTCGACATGAAGGATGGGTCATCCAAGGTGACAGAGGTCTTTGGCAGACTTCAACACAATGTTCCTCCTGCTCCTGGATCAGCACTCTAGGAACAAACTTGGCTCAACACAGCGCTTGTTCAAACCACATGTGAGGATTGCCTGGACTGTACCGTATGACACACCGACAATGGCAGCAATGTTGTGGATTGTTCTTCAACGATCATCATGCTTAAGTTGATGGCTTGAGCTCATTGAAGGTCTTCCTGATCTCTTGCCGTCTTCCAGTGATGTTCTTCCGCTCTTGAAGCGTGCATGCCACTTAAAACACCTCGAACGACTCATTTCAGCATCGTCGTAAACTTGCCGAATCAGGTCAAGCTTCTCCGTAACAGATTTGCCCAGTTTTATGGAGAATTTCACGTTCGCTGTTTGTTTTAACATCTTGTCCGTGATGAAATAGCAGACGTGATAACGCAGATGGCCTGAATAGCACCAGTTGCACAGCTCCCGATGTACACAGGACAATGTCTTTTGGCACACTGACTAATGAAAGTCTGTGCTCTCTGTGACTGCGCATGCAGCCTTGTGTTGCCATCTGTTGTCGTGTTACAAAACTAATCTCGAAACTATTTGTTATCGCCTCGTATCTTAATGTTAATTATTATAATTAACGCAACAGGTAAACGAGGAACCTTTTGCATTAGTCTATAGCACCCTCTTCAGTATACATGTACATAAGCAGGTACCAATAAGAGTTCACCTGAGTAAATCCCTGTTTTCACATTCATTTATTTCTGCATGTGTTTTTCCTTTTTTCCTCTTCCTGTCTCTCTCAGCCAGTGCTCTCAATCGTTAATCATCGATGAGGCAGCCAGGCCCAGAGATAAAAAAGAGGGAGTGGCTACAGATAAAGCTTTGCCTGGTAATCACTGCTTTAGTGCCAACATAATTAACGCATAGTAGCACTTATGCTTTAGAAGACAAATCCATTCGTCAGTCTCAACATAGCCTGTCCCATTAGATATAGATGCAAGTCGCTATACTTTGTATTAAATAATTTCAGCATGGTTTGTCCATGAGTATTCATGGGTGTTTTGTGTAGACATTTAATGGTCCCTTCTTTAGGTAGAAAAAGATGTGTTGCTGATAAAAATGAGACCCTTCCATCAAGTAATTTATATTTCCATTTGTGGCATTTGGCAGACACCCTCACATAAGTGAGCTACTCACATAAGTGCTTTGAGCATGTTGGTTGTAGATGTAGATTGATGTTCGGGAATGTGTGCACATTCATAGAAGGCTGTATGTCTTGTGCATATTTTATTACTTTCAGAGCATGGCGAATCTGTAGTAGTTTTAGCAGACTCTCTGTTGCTGGAGTTGCCATTAGAAGCTCTTGCTGTTCTGCAGGGACCAGGAATAAGTTCCATCTCACGGGATTTCTCCTTGCAGGTCTTTTACACGCGTCTCCACATGGATGAGCAAGGTAAGCAAGATCAGAACTTCCTGAACCTGAACCTCCTGCATGTTGATGTTTCCATGCATTTCAAAAGAATTATTGCATAATAAATAGAATGAACATTAAATACTGTAATTAATATGCACACATCAATCAAAGGGTTAAAATCACATAATGTTTTATTTAAAACAGTTGGTTTGGTGCATTCATGAATTAATGACTTTGTGTGAGCTTTTGTGTTTTCTACAACAGACAGCATGATTATTGTGGGTTATATTCTGTGTAGGAAGGAAATGTTAATTATGCTAACTAAACTACGCGAAAATGTACAAGACTTTTAAATCTGGACTGTATTAGAGATGCAGTGATTAAAAAATGTATTTGCCGTTACCGAGTTCTGACTTTGGTGATGTGCTGATTTCAATTTCGGTTGATTTGAGATTTTTCTTCCTAATACCTATAATTGACAGTATGCAGAAATATTTTTGTAAATTTAGTTTAATGTAAAATTCATATTGTTGAAAAAATTTATTTAAAACTAAATAAAGTCACACCAATTTTTCTCACTCAAACAAATCTCAAAATAAAAAAGTGCTCTAGGTTACTACTGGACAGAGCTTTTTTTATACAAATACAAATAAAGTCTAACTGAAAACGAAGCAACTGCTACAAACTAGGCAGAGCAAAGGTGATCATGTGCTTCTTCCAAAAAAATATGTCGCTATCCAACCGCATTATTTTAAACTGCTGCTTATGCCATGGATGAAAGAAGGCTGGTACGGTCTGGTACTCTATACCACTATATACCACAGTTGTTATGAATTGCCTCTGAACCATCCTTTTTCTTCACACCTAACACAAGATACAACAAAGCTAACTACCTACTAACCCCTGCACAGTTATGAGTCAGGATGAAAGCACTATCCACCTGTGTTCAACAGATGCCCATAATTGGCCAGTGTGTGACTACAGTGCAAGTACCCCTTACCCCTGAGTGTGTGGCCAATATACCTAGACTTCCCACTGCAGACGGCTGTGTTCTGCTTTTCTGTTAAGCCACTTGGGAGCTAGTGCATGCCTGGCACAAAATGGGTCAAATCTGTGGCTAATCGGCCAATCACAGATCAAGTGAAAAAACATCCAAGGCCAAACGCTCGGTGCATTTCTAGTATATACCTTATATAGCTGTTGTGGGCACAACACAGTTTCTGATAGTAGTTGGAGTGCATTCCTTGTAGATGAGCAAGTTGTATTATCATGTATTATTACATCATGTTTGAATGTTGATGTCATAATCAAATATTTTTAAAGAGTTCTTAACAAACATTTTAGGTATGTGTAAATGTGTCATAAAAATGGCCAGCACATGGTTGCTTGTGCACTTGTGTAGTGCCACTGTGATAACTTCCTGACCTAAATTACAACTTACTGGAAGGTTTAATGTCATGGCTGTAGGTAGCAAAAAAAACGAAAAAAAAAAAAAAAAACCTAAGGTATTACAGGAAAGTCTAAAGGCATTCTGAGGTATTTTTGTCTAAAGCTAATTAATCTTTTTTCTTCTTTTTCTTTCGACCTCATTCTAAAAGCCCTTAAAACAAATGCTAATTTAAATCCTCTCAAAGAAACTACTTAGGGTTTACATCCTCATAATCTCTTTTATAATTCATAGAAATTCCTTCTCTATATGTAAGACTGGGTTATAAATGCTATGCAACTAATTTTATTCCATTCCAATGCATGTGCATCTTGTGCATGTTAATTGCAAATTAACAGCTAGTAGCATTAGCAAGTAAATCATGTGTGTATGCTCCTTTTATCATACCATTTTAATTGCAAAAGCACAGAATTCATCCAAATTAGAAATAAATGTAAATGTATTACTATATATGGATGCATGAAGCAAGAAATTTCAAACAAAATAGGAAATTATTTGTTCTGAAGACACAAATGCCACATGATTAGTGTAATCATGTTAATATTTGACATATTATGTTGTCCCATATAATTCTGGCTCGAACACTGTCTAGAAGTTAACTGGGTTACTGAGTATATATATCTACGGCCCAGCAATTGTACTAGATAGTTCCAGTCTTTATGTGAGCACCTTGTGATCTGTAGGCTAAAAACCGAGGTAGCTCAGGGAACACAGCACATAAAATCATGCCATTCAGGGAAGGGTTTTAGTTAATGTTCACATCTGACAGAAAGGGAAAAATTACTAACAGCACTTATAAAGTTACACTGACAAGATGGAGCACAAAATGCGTTTGCTAATATGTCAGAGACGTCTGCATTTAAGTAATTAATTAAAATGAACACCAAATGATGTTCAGATGATGAATCAAAGCTGCAGTGCCTGGCTGTCCTGCAGATAGACTTTGTTAGTCATGACCCTTATTATGTATATACAGTACGACAGACCTTTCAGACTGCCAATATATTACTATCCAAGGCGGAAAATGTTTGTAACTGTAGCATGGTTGTTGGTACAAAACAGGCTGGTTTATTTAAAATAAACACAGAATACTAAGGAAAAGAAAAATGAATAAAACAGCAGCAGCTATGCAGTTAGAAGAACATTCTTGATGAGAGAGGTCAGAGGAGAATATCCAGACCCCAAGCACATGCTATGTATAACTTGCTAAGCTGTTCAGAATATTGCTTTCATTTTCTTTCCATATTTCCACTAGTGGGAGTCACAGTGGCTTCAAACTGAGAATTTATTCTGATTCATCATGGAGATAGGATACCAGCAAGGGGCGTAAAGAGTCTCAGTTAAAATGGGCATATACTGTAGAACAGAAGATCGATTTTGTAACCAGTCATTGATATTGATGATGATGATGATGATGAGGATGAGAATGATGTCCATGTGTGTACTCATATTTTCACCCAATCGGTTTTATATTTTTGCTTCTAGCATATCAGCTTTGAGAAGAGGTTAAGTGGAAGAATAGATGTAACACTTTTTCTTTGGACTAATAATTTCAATTATTTAGACTTTTGTCATTTTCTATTATGTCAAAAAGAGATATGGCTTAGAGTAATTATTTGACATTTGAAACGTTTTACCATACAAAGGGACTAATTACAGTGTTCAACAAAAGTGTTCATAATGCTGTTCTTTTTTTTTCTCTTCTTTTTCCACTTGTTCTCAACACATTGCACTTGAATTTCTGACATAGTGATGTGTGTGTATATATATATATACATATATAATTTTTCAATTATGTTGGCCATAGACATAGCAACAAAAGTTCAGTAAACCTTTACTCTGTCACTGATGCTAAAGGTTATTTTGTGTGTGAAATATAGTGATAGTTTATTATTGGTATTAGTTTTCGATGAAAGGTTTTCATCATTTAAAGTTCACCGTCAGGTCGCCATTTCCTGTGTTAAAGCCTGCATTCTGTTGATTACAGTTGAAAGTGACAACAAAAAGGACAGACGAAGTGCAAAGGCAGCTAAAGAAAAAGGAGATCAAAGCAAATCCATCAAAGTGGTGAGTTCGCTAAATGGATCTTTGGCTGGCAGACTGGTGGAATATTACTTTTACGTGTCTTCACAGCAGTCCGATATTTAACTGACCCTTCCTTTGCTTTTAACTCGGTTTCTCTCAATCAGCTGCCTAATGATTCTGCCCGGTTGGGTGCCCAGACATTTTTCTTACTTGTCATCAAAATGGCTGATGGCACATTTTGCCTTTTTTTTTTTTTTTTTTTAAATCTTTCAGATGCCCTTTTATTTATTTTTTTAAACTTAATTTCCTTCTATCACATTTCTGCTCTTGTACAGACTTTCTACCAAATGCAGTTCACTCCATAACTATCCTCTGAAGTTACTACACTTGTTTGAATTCTTATTTAAAATGATGTGTCATGTGCACAATTTGTGATGAATGTCTCCATTTTCCTCATATAGGCACCGGTGAACCGTGTTTTACCTGCGCACACTCTTTCAGTGGATTCACACATGTTCAAATGTATCCTTTTTTTAATGTAAGACAGGAGAGGACAATGAGTCTATTAATGTCACGTCAGATACATCACCTGCCTAACATTTTTACATAAAACAGAAAATAGCAAAAAAACTAAAACTATTTGTTCCATAAAGATTTTTGTTCTCTTTTCAGTTCTGGCATTTCTTTAACTGTTGTTCACAGATATTGTTGATCCACATGATGATCGCAGTAAGTACAGGCTTGCTTATTATCAATTGTGCCAAATTGTGGAACGAGTAAGTTAGTCCTTGTGATCATTTAAGAACAGAATAACAACTATAAGCACATATCTTCTCCTTAACCCTTTTTTTCCCTTTTTAATTCTATTGAAGTTAATAAGATTTTTTTTTAAATGAATGACATTCTTTATGTTTCTTTATCAAAATGGCAACATAAAGGACTTAATTCTTGAATTGTACTGACCTGTAATTATTGTAGAGTGTGTTTATTATTTTCTATTACAGTACAGCTCCTTCAATTTTTTCTGACTGCAGAGCAAAGACGTTGTTTCTTTGTGTCTCTGTAATATAAGATGCACCGTATAGGGCTCTTTCACCAGAGGCTTGTAAAAGGAAAATGCACTTCTGACAAATAATTTAAATCAGCAACCTTTCAAGTCTCTGTGTACATTTCTGGGAACAACATGATAGATCTCATGCATTAGTATAGAGTATATCTGTGATTTGCTTTGTGGTCAGAAAAACTGTTGGGGCTGTGCGATAATAGAACATGAGCACCACATTCTGGCCAGCGAGATTCAAGAGTTAAGTTCTTTATATCACAGTTCAGTGAGCAGTTATTCCTATCATTTACTCATGGCCTGCAGGGCTTGTCTCTCATGGCAGGGTTTCTAATCATTATGTTTTAGTAAACAGTATTGGAACAGTTCAATAGCAAAATGAGAACACGTTTTTGCAGTTTTGGAAAACATCAGCTTGAAAAAGAAGTTGTAGAATTAATTCTTTGTGGATGAAAAAGCACAAATTCCAAAATGCTTTGTCAAAGTTGTTTTTGCTATCCAGGTGTGATTTTACATGAGTGATATGACAGTTTTAGCATAATTGATAGGTCAGCCTTTAGTTGTTTGTGGTTATTTAGGTATACAATTGAATAATATGTTGGCTGGGTTTTAGTAATAAAAAAAACTTACGCAAGGAGTGAAAGCAAATTAAAGTGTTGAGTTGTTTTGCATGCAGTCTTTTTAATTACACAGATTGTTGAAGATCATGAGAAACCTTATAAACAATGCAAAAACTTGCTCCAGCCTCCTCCTCTACCCATTTTTACGAGGGATGTTCAAGTCAAACATTTCAGCACTACCCTTTCAGGTTTTGATACTGTAATGTGTTGTAGGGTTCTTAACCCAGTTCCTGTAATATTGAATCTTCTTAGTTGTTTTCTTTGCTTGATGCAGCATAGTAAGTTGACCATTCTGAATTGGCCAAGCAGTGTATTACACAATACTGGAATGACCTGAGAGTTTCTCTGAGCACTGACTGATAAGGGATTAATCATGCTCTTCCTGAAATTTATAGGAGTAATTCCTAGAAGTGTGCTTCTGTGAGTATGGGTGCTGGTTTTAGTTCTGATATACTACATATGATCATCTCAGATATTGCCTATTGATTTGGATTTTTTTGTTGTTGTTGTTTTTTTGGTGGTGGTTATGTTTAACAACCAAAACAATCCACAATCCTCGTCTCATAACTAGGATATCTGTCAACCAAACTGCTGCAAAGCTCTTGTGAATTCCCCCAAATTATATTTATACAGTCCATAATCTCTAAACGCATCCTACCTCAATCTGATGCACAGTCAAAATCGGCACTGCGGGACTGCAGTGTATTTCTGTCACATGACTTTCCTGTCAAACCACACATCATAGCCCACTAGCTGGACAGTCCTAAAGGATTTGTATTCCTTTAGTTCTTGCTTGAGCACAACTCTGAGCAGGAAAAATGGATTGCATCGTTGCAGTGAAATATGTCGTTTTGCTTTGACATTTTGATGCACTCTAGCACTTCCTTCATCTTGTCCAGCATCACTGTTTATACAAAACGTAACTATGTGTATATACAGGTTTGGGTGGATATACACTCCTGTTTAGACCTGTTTAAGTTGCATGGCCTCTTTTTGCACTTAAAGAAGACATATTATATTCCATTTTGCACAATTTTATTCAATCCGGTGTAGTCTTAATGAAATGTCTGTGATGAGCTTTGGTCAAAATACCTCAGGAATCAATCACAACAGCGTCTTTCTCACTGTGTTGAAATAGCTCTTTTTAAAATGGCACGATTTTGTGCCTGTCACTTAAATGCAAATGAGCATTCCTCACCCTGGCCTCATCTTCAGCAAGCATTGCTGAAATGAGAGTGGCACACTCCCTGCTTCTCTGGAAACTTTTCAGCATGGATAGAAACCTGGCTGTTGTCCAATCATACGTTTAAAACTAGTGTCGGATCAAACAGAATATGAAAAGGCTCCCAAAGAATTTCAAACAAAAATACCACATGAGGTTTTGAAAGAGTTAGTTATTAGCTTTTTTTTGCTTTGACAGTTCTTTTAGCACTTTTCATGTTCTCTGAGAACATTCAGCATGTTTGCTAAAGTGACTCAGTACTGCACAAGTTTGTATAAAACGTTAGTCGACGAAAAAAATCTTGTCATGGTTCAGAATTAAACGAGTTGCAGTCAGTTTTGTCAAGCACTTTGCATCTCTCAGTCACATTGTATTTTCCTTTGGTTTACATCTGCTTTTAGCTTGTGATATTTACGGCCATATAAACACAGCATAACATTACGCATTTTTAAAACGCTTCCTTTTTTTCCTCGACTGCAGTTTGGCCATGGACAATTGCCATTTTTTGTAAAAAGTTTTGTTGGCCATCCCAGCATTGTACTGCCTCAGAGTGGTGAAGCAGTTGGACACAGTGGTTGGAACACAACAATAGGCTTTTGCTAAAGTTAGTCCATTTAGCTCTTAGTTCCACTGAGCCAGGAAGCAGAAACTTAATGTTTTTATTCGTTTGTGCAGCCCACAACCCAGCTGCTCCCGTGCCTACCTGTAGCCATCCTCATGACCCTTTCAGCAGTGCCGTTAGCAATAAAAACAAAACAGTAGATTTTCGAAAATGTCCGGGTCTATGTTAATACTCAGGTGCAGGCCAGGTTATTCAAATGAGAGCCGGGTCTCAACCTGCAGAAACCTGCTCAAAATTAGAACAGCTGTTTTCTCACATGATTAAGATGCCTGAGGCAGCCTAGTAAAAAATGACTAAGTTATTTAATTTCACAGTCTGTAGGCTGAAAAAGTGGATTTTCCATATAAGGTACACTTTCATTGAACATAAATTCAATAAAATTGTGTAAAATTTTGTATGAAAGTACATTTAATAAAAATAAATTGTAATAAAATAACGCTGAATTTGTACTTTACATATCTGAATCGATGTGTCTGCATGCACTG
>JAOTRS010000039.1:20111316-20123177 GCA_028565755.1 Dinotopterus cunningtoni | reverse complement strand
CATATTATTACACAGAAATAAGTTAGGATAAGAACAATAATGCAATAACCAAGTGAGACTGCTATATGAAACAATATCTTATATAGCTACTTGCATGGCCTATGACACTGGTAGGATAGCTTAGAAAAGCTATGTGAAAATCATATAACTGCAAATAAAGGTGCACTTCAGATGATGTGTGTTTTAATATATATTTATATATATATATATATCTATAACTAACTATTCAAATGGTTCAGCTGAGAAGCGACAGGTTTCTAGCCATACCTCAGTGTAATCATTGTGATAAGAATCATAAATTATCATCTCTTTAAAATGTACAGTATATAAAATGAGACTTGGTGGATTTCAGAAACATGAGGGTGTGTGCTGGGCACACGAGTATGCCAAAAAAAAAAAAAAAAAAGCATGAGTAAGAGTAAAGTCAGTAAAGAAAATACAGCAAACTTGCATCAACTGTTGAAATGAACTAAAAAAAAAATCTAATCCAACAGAGAGAATGCACAGCGAAAAAAAACAGCACTAAAAACATTATCACCACTATATAATAATCCAATGTACAAATAAACCTAACACTATACATATATATATATATATAACATTTTTTTTGCATTGCACTTCTTAAAACATCTTACACAAGATATGGAAGTATCTTCTATAATGTAGAGGCATATCTAAAAATCGCAAGTATTGTCTTTAAAATATGTAGTACTTCTGATTTTCTATTAGAGTTTTGGCAACAAGGCTATATTATATAAGAAGAGTTGTCCTTTGAATTGTTGGTGCTTAGGAAACAAAAAAGGTTGCAGGAAGAGTTTCCAACAAGAGAAGTGAGAAGCGTGAGCTGTGTGTGTGTGTGTGTGTGTGTGTGTGTGCTTGCTGCTTGGTATGCGTTCCTGAATCCTAATTCACTCGTGGGTACATGCTGCCTTTTTTTTATCCGTGTGCTAGCTTGCACTTGTTTCACTACGACTGGTCAGTCCGGCTGAAAAGTCTTATCAGGGTTTTCTGTGAATGTGTATAAGAGAGAGTGTGTGTATGTATGTGTATGTGTGTGTGCATCCAGCTGTCTCAGAGTTTCTCACAGGGTCGCTTGTGGTGTAATCCCCTCCGTTCTTTGGCAGCATATATCTAGCCAATTAAAACACACACACGCACAAATAAACACACACACACACACACACACACACAGTAATAAGTTACGCATGGTCATTACAAACTACTTAAATTCTAATAATGTGGTGTGATTTTTAAAAATGAGAAAACAAAAAAGTAATGAAAGAAAATAATATTTACCACATCACTGCATGACACAACACTTGTGCATATTTGCAATAGGTTTACCTGCCCCTGTGGTTAATCGAAAGGACAGGAAGACAGGCTGCAAAACATACAGATACACAGAAAAGAAAAGAGAAAACAAGGGATCAATAACAGCTTCATCAACTTTGAGACTTCTATCTTAACACATGGGATACGTTAAGGCTTTCCCTATATCCAATGCAGAGATGACTGTGCTGTTGATGACTGTGTGTGGCTCATGCAAAAAATTCTTATAGTGACCTGACTGTATCTCATACACGCATGCAAATGTCCAATACACAGAGAGCTCTCTCTGTCTCCATGCACAATTTGGGCGTATATGTAAGATGTACTGAACTAAGAAGTCGTCCAGTTGACTCAACTTCCAGACACTCTCACCTGGATGACTGAGAATCTTCACAGACTTGTGAGTTAAGTGTTAATCCCTTGTGCATTTCCAATAATTCTCAATATTCTCCCATTTTAAAGTCTCAACATGTGCAACACAATGTTAATGTGAGCATGTTGAAAAACCTTTTGAAGTTTTCGATCAATACGATAAAAATGACAGATATTTAGGTGGTGAGTGTAATTCTGGCTATATCATCAAGACGACATAATGAGGTTAATCAAGCAGAGATGGAGATGAATCCTTTCTCTAAACTGTTTCTGCTTACCATTTGTTTTCCGTCTTTCTTTTTTTAGGAAGCAAAAATGTTAAGCTTAACTGACAAACTCAATGTAAATATGTTATATGACAAATAAAATACAGAAATTCAATCAGATTCCGTAAAGGCTGTCAGAGACACACAATCACATGTTTAAACAGACCCCTAGACAACACAGACTCGCTCGCTCCCAGTCATATAAACAGATTCCCAGTTAGAAAGAAAGATTCTCCGTCTATCTCACACACTCCTGCCCAATCAGACTCCCTGACTCCCAGTCACCCATACTAACTGCCTCCCAGTCACCCTACAGACGCCCCCCCCCCACAGTCAAGCAAACAGATTCCTACCACTTCAGACACACGTTCCTTAGCCAGGAACTCAGATTCTCTCCCAGTCACTACATTGCCCAAACAGCAATTCCCAGTTAGGCACGCATATCCCCTTTGACACACATATTCCCAGTTAGGCACACAGACTCTATCCCTGTCAGACTCATAGATTCAAAGTCAAACACAAACTCCCTCCCAGTCAGGCACTCAGACTCCCTCACAGCCCCATACTGGGAGTCTGAGGAAAGCAACAGAATCAGAGTACACTGGCACACTGGCTCTCAGTCACACTTGCAGTACCAGACTCCCAGTTAAACTCCTAGCCTATAGACTCATTTGATGTTGGCAACCAGACATGCTCACAACCATGCACTTGGGGTCACAGATTTACACACAAATGCATCGCAAATGAAGAGTTACGTACCTTGTGGTCCCCCATACAGACATTGGGCCCTATGTTGTCATATGTTATTGACTTCTCCTCAGTCTCTGGCTGTAAACAAAAAGAAAAAGAAAAAAGTAAGCCTCATTTTCTCTTAAGCGTTAACTGTTTTAAACAGACAGATTTGGAACTAGCAAACAAATATTTAGAACATGTTGACCTGAATAAATTCCAAATTGTCTCAGAATATCGTGATAAACATGTAGGTAAAAGTAACATATTTTTCAACTTTTCAAATACATTTTAACTATCTGCACAAACAAAATCAGACACACCATAACAAATGAACATTATTACTTGTGACAAATTTCATCAGAAAATGTCAATTTTAAGTGAAAAAAATTAATTATCATATTATTTGGTATTATTATAATTAATAATAACAGGGATGGGGTAGTTCAATGGTTAAGGCATTGGACTATGGTTCAGACGGTCCTAGGTAGGGTTTCCACCAAGGTGCCCCTGAACAATGTAAGTTGCTCTAAAAAACGGGGTCTGCCACATGCCATAAATGTAAAAAAAAGAACTGTGAATATATTATTTCTACCACCAAAATGGCTTAAAATGACCCATTCAGGTTTAATTAAAAGTGGGAAATTCCAAATGATTGAACACAGCACATTATTACAAACATCACTGAGGCTTGAATAAGCACCTCAACATACTAATATGGTGGTGCATTTCAGTTTTTACTCTAAATGTATTTTCAACTGTTGAATAATTATTATTATCTGTTTGGGTTAACATACAGTATATGGTGATTTCTTACAAACAGCTGGTTACATTCTAGGTGCAGTGAAACTACTGAGCGATGGCATGAATTGAGACCAAGTTAATCAAAAAACAATTAAAGAAAAAAATATTAATCCAACATAAATGTTGTAGAGTGGAACATGTCATGTGAAAACTGTATGTATTGACACTCGTGGAGCACTTTATTAGAAATTAATAAAACCTGGAAAGATATTCTTTATATATATGAATATTCTCTATTCAAATCTGTTACCTGGGAACACTATTGAAGAACATTAAACTTATGTTCATGAAACCAGTTTGAGAGGACTTTGTGACATGATGCGTTATCATGCTGGAAGTAGTCATTAGAGGAGGGTAAATTGTGGGACGCACATGGTCAGCAACATTACACAAACAGACTAACGCATTCAAGCACTGATTAATTGATATTTACAGGCCCAAAGTGTGCCACAAACTTTCCTCACATCATTACACCACCTCCACCAGCCTGAACTGCTGACTAAAGGTAGGTTGATGCTGGGTGATGCTGGAGCCAAGTTCTGACCCTAGCATGGGTGTTCATCATATACTGGCATTCATCAAACCAGGGTAAGTTTTGTTTTTTTTCTACCTATGGACTGCAAGTCGACTGCAAACTCAGCTTCCTGTTCTTGGCTAACAGAAGTCAAATGGTGGTGATGTCTATTCTTCTCAAGGTTCGATATGTTGTGCATTTTGAGATACATTTCTGCTCACCACAGGTGTAAAGAGTGGTTTTCTGAGTTACGGTAGCCTTTCTGTCAGCTTTAATAATTCTGGCCATTCTCCATTGACCAGCTCTTTCATCAAAAAGGCGTTTCCATCTGAAGTGCTGCTCACTGGATGTTGTTTCTTTATTGTACTATACTAAGAAACTCTACAAAAGGTTGTGCGTGCAAATTCCGGGAAACAACTATGTTGTATAAATATACATAAACCAGCCTGTCTGACACTAACAATTACACCACAGATAAAATCAATTTCATTTTTTTTCCACATTCTAATTGGGTGATCTGAACATTACCTGAGGCTGTTGTATTTACATAATTCTAGGCGTTGCACTGTTGCCACATGATCAGCTCATTAGCTAAATGCACGAATTATCAGGTGTGCAGGTGTAAACATTCTTTGAATAAAAAAACTAAATAAAAGCAATAAAAAAAAGTGGGGAAGATAGGTGGGTGAAAATTAACTAGACAATATTTAATGGCTATAGAACGTCTTAAAATCACTGGAGTTATGATGAAAACAGTCTGTACATAGATGATAGTAAATAGGATTTCATACTTCCCATGTCGATAGCACAAGCATTGGCTGCAAGAGGCAGCAAATCCAACACTAAACAAAGATGGCGGACTACTCGACTGTTAAGGAACGAGTTAAGATCACATTACACTACGAAGTGTGGAATTCCATTGTTCTTGTGCACAGATACAGTGAAAGGGTGGATTGCAACACTACATCCAGAGACAATAAAAAATTGTCATGCAAAGCTGATGACCCCATGCTCGGTGAACGATGCAAGAAGAAGTGGCCGTTGCCTACATTGAAATTTAAACAACTGCTTTTACTTTCCTATGTAATAAAGTACAATTTGTTCCAATAAATTTGTATTAGAAATATGGACTGTATTACCAATTCTTAATGCCTAATTACTCTGTACAGTGAATGTAGTGCATCTCTGACAGTTGACATTACATGACGAAATAAGGAAGCTTGTATTGTCTAGATTGTGGTTTTCAACCTGAACTAAATGCTTTTAGAGCATACACTCAACCACGGAACACTGCAGTCGACCTATTTGAGAATGCTGAGGTGTGCTCAAAAAGAGTGAGAAGAAAAAAAACTTGAGGGCTTTCGAAGCACAAAATTCATTCTGAATGAACTTCAAACCAATAATACAGAAGCATACAGGTCATCCTTGCACTACGACCTGATAACAAACACACACACACAGACGCTACCTTTTCGATCTCGGGCTACGCTTCAACATTCCAATTTGTGCACTAGGTTTTTTTTTGCTAGCAGTGGCACAGATACATTCATCAAAAAGATCCTTGATAATTTACAAAGGCAGCATAAAATTGTGGATTTTCGGCCTGCGTAATCTTTAGACAGATAAACAAATTACGGCAGGGGCCAGGGCTGCGGCGGCGCGCACGCTTCACCGAGCCTTCATTACGGTGCAGAGCGCGGAAGCTCCTCAACCCGCCGCTGCAGGCAAACCTTCAGCGTGTTAGGGCTCGGCAAGCAGAAAATAACACGGCACAGAGCTAACGGAGCACGGCATGATCGATGACGCTGCACACAGCTCTGTTTACGGGTCCATGTCTCAACAATCTGTACCACTTCTGCCTTCGAGAGAGGGAGGGAGGGTGGGAGGGAAATGAAGAGAGTGTCTGTGTGTGAGTGTGAGAAAGAAAGAACGGGAAAAAGAAATTAAGGGACAGAGAGGATAATATTAAGGAGAAAATAAGGCAGGGAGTACTACAGACTAGGAAAGAAAGAAAGGAGTCATAAAGTGAAACTCAGCACCCCATAAGCTTGTATAATCTAATAAAAGACCTCTAAATGAACTAATAATGAAGAGCGTTCGAGTTCCTTAATGAGTACGAACGAAGCTAAATGTGGTGTTAACTGACTGGTGCTTTGCACACACTTTCTTTAAAGGTCTGTCTGTTTGATTTCTGAGATGGGGAAAAACGGCCTTCCCTTTAAAATCCCTTCTGCTGATCTTCATGTCCATCATTATTATCATTACAGACAAATGTACTGTAATATTAATGATATTGCATCATGGAATGGGTTAAAGAAAAACCCGCAGAAAGTCAACTACTTGATCAGTGGCAAAGCTGATATGTTTTATTTTTAGGAATCTTTAAGATTAAAACCAGAAAGTAAAAAGAGTGAGAGATGGCATGACACAGACTGTATTCAATCTTAATATGATCATCAGTCTTATGTAATCAGATCACAAGTAGACAGCAGTAACTACAGGTCTGAATGGGGTCAAATGGCTTGTGTTAGTCCAATCACTCAAACCACATGCAGAGGTGGTCTGGAAAAAATGTACTTTTATATTTGATAATGTTTTGTGCTGGCAGCGGGGTGGATTACAGGGTAGCCCCGTTCGAATCTCTGTGCATGGAGTTTGCATGTTCTCCCCGTGCTTGGTGGGTTTCCTCTGTATACTCTGGTTTCCTCCTACAGTCATGGTCAAGCCATGGGTGTAGACTGGCGTTTCATAAATTGCCCACAGTTTATTGGGTGTGGGGTGTGTGAGTGGGTGTTCTTGTGAGCTGTGATGAGTTGGAACACCATCCATCAATCAATCCATATCATGTGTATGGTCACGCCCCTGGAATCTTCAGGCACAAGGTGTTCCAACTCATGGATGGTGTTCCAACTCATCACAGCTCACAAGAACACCCACTCACACACCCCACCCCCAACTGACCATTGGGTTGGAACACCATAGATGAGTTGGAACACCTTGTGCCTTAAGATTTCAGAGGCGTGACCATACACATGATATGGATGGATAGATGTTTTGTTCTGGGTTTATTATCTGTTGATTTTGGCTTAAATAGGTTTTAATCGGTATATTAAATCAGGACTGTTTGCTCTTAATTAATGTCAATATATGTAATTAAACAAAACAATTTAAGAAGCTTGGTGAAGGAAATGCAGAAGGAAATGAAATGTCTATTAGTGCTTCGGACCTGATGTTTGGCTTCATGTGTTCAGCTATCAAATAGCATTTTTATTTAACCATGAACACTATGATAAACACGCTTTTATCCAACAATCAAAGCTAAGGAAATAACAGGTGTGATTGGTGCTCCATTTCGATATACATTTGTGCCCAGATCAAGTGAGGTCGGCCGCTCATGCCAAGTCTAAACCAAGCCAGGGAGAAGGATAGAAGAAAAGAAAAGGAGTTTACTGTTCTAGTAGAGCTGAGAGCAGCTTGGCCTGGCGGGCTGCAAGTTGACTCAGATAGAGCAGCCAGAGTACCAAAGATCTGCCCAGCTCGATGGAGACTTACGAAGCTTTATAAAGCAGACATGTGTTCCTGGCACTCTATGAGAGCAGGCCTGTATATTCTGCCAGTGTAAACAATGAGCTTTGCATGGCAGATGAAAGTTTACATATTCAGCACCCGCTCCATCTGTGACCCTGGCACAGCATGAACTACTGACAGGAGACGGAGAGAACAAGAGGAAAAACGCGGGGAAAACTGCTCGACTTAAACTCCCAAAGTAATCACTGCATACATTTTAAATTAAGTTCCATGAAGATGCTTTATGTCTCACAGCCTAATAATGTCAATCTTTAACAAAAAAAAACAATTAGTGTAATGTACTAAGTTTTCATGTGTCCTTTGGTTTATGCGTGGTGTAACAGTGTGAATGAGGATGTAATTTAGGCTGGACTGACCTTTACAACCAGGTCTTTGGCAGAAGAAGACATGAGGATGCGGTCACACCAGGCAGGGCATCGCGTATTCATGTACTGCTTCCCCTGACTGCTGTCCTCACTGTACGGGTAGCTAAAGACACACAAACAACAAGATTGCATACACAACTGTTAATGCAAAATGCACAGGTTATAGTACATGTCAGGAATTTTAGATACCGCACATCACCGTCAAAAACGTGCAGAACCCTAACAAGCAGCGATCATAAAACAAAGCGGTTGGATGGATGTGAAAACAGTGCACTTAAGAGACGAGCAACAGTACAATTTATACGTTTAATACACTAATTTTCAGTGTAAATGAATTGAACATGTGTGTATGTACATACTTCTCTTTAACCACAGCCCAGTAAGCAGAGTGTATTAAAATGAATGAACCAAATCAGAATTTCACTGACTAAAGCTTTAGCACTCCAGCTGCTAGGATACAGTCACTTGCGTAGACTGACTTACCAAAAAAGACAAACAATATCACGCAGGCTTCTATGATGAATCCCCTCATTTAACTAAGGAGAATTGGCTCAGTAAACAGAGACCTGGCAACGGCTCATCCCTTGTAGCCCGGGTCCTCCACAGCTGCCACTTAGCACTCCATCACTCCGGCCAGCTCCATGGTGATGGCAAACTCGAGAGGGTCAGGGGGCAGAAGCGGGCAGAGCTGCTTAACGCACATCCGGCTAACACACAGACCCCTGACCGGGTGGCCAAACACAAGCCGGTTGGGGGCTTTTGCACAGGGCCCTGGTGCAATTAGCATTGATGGTGCTTTAAACATGTGGAAATGAAGGAGTGTTTTGGTATGTTAAAGAGGTGCTAAAGAGATGATTCCCTGGATGAAAGAGCCGAGGAAGAAAGACAGAGTGCATGATACAGGAGGATAGAGAGAGAGAGGAAAGGAGGATAAAAAGGGATAGAGATGCAGAGTGTGGGAATTTAGGTGGGTAGGCTTTAGAGGGGTGGGTTTTGGGGGGGGTGGTCTTCAAAGTGACCACAGTGCAGCCTTTCTTTAGGACAGACCACACAAACGAAACAGGAAGTCTCAGGAGCAGTGACTGAGACTGATCCAGCGGCCATGGCTGGAAAGCGTGATGGAAATGTTAGACCAGAGCAAAGAGGTGGCTGCGAAAGGTATATCGGCAGATATGAAGCACGAAACACACCTCAAAGTTCATTTGGTAATACTTCTTTCAGGTCTAAATACAAATCTGTAATGTATTTGTAACTGTCTGGTTCGGTTTACAGAAATTTACAGAAAAAAAAAATACATCTAAGACATTTCTGTAGTCTTTCCTTATTTTGCGTATCAGCTGCATTTGTGCATTTTATACTATATATTACTAACATACTATACTAATATTGTACATCAATCATTCCTGGTTTCTAAAACATCTCTTTTAAGAAAGAAATATTTTAGTTAAACGTCTCCTAGTTTTCAAAAATATGCACAAATGCAGAATTTAAATAACAAAATAGTTTTTTTTTTTTTTTTATCAAACTATTATATGCACTGAGAAAAAAAGGGAAATCTTAATCTAAATGCAGCTGCTGACTTTAGTAAATTCATAAATCCAATTGTCTTCTGTAACGGCTTATCCTGATCAGGATCTGGACCTTCCCTGCTAAAACTGAATGCAAGGTGGGAGAATTCATCCAAGACAGGATGCCAATCAGTCAATCACACACACACACACACACACATATATTGGGGGCAGTGGTGGCTCAGTGTGTTAAGGCTTTGAGCTACTGAACGGAAGGTTGGCGGTTCGAGCCCTAGCTCTGCCAGGTTGCCACTGTTGGGCCCTTGAGCAAGGCCCTTAACCCCATCTGCTCCAGGGGTGCCGTATCATGGCTGACCCTGCGCACTGCAAGGTGAAGCTGAAGCTAATCTTGCTTTTTTTTTTTTTTTTAAAGAAAATCCAACACATATTCAACACACAAAATACAAAATGCATATATTCACTGAACTGTAACATCGAAAAAAGTCTTTAGATTAGTTAAATAATCCATGTTTATATACTCCTTCATGAGCATTCATGAGAGATTGTGTTTAAATATCCACTTTTAAGCAGCACTTTAGGTCGTCTCCGTCTCTCACAAATAAGCGCACAGACTTAACACACACGCGCGCACACGTGCATGCTCACTCAGATAGAGCTGATCTAGATTACACCGCTCTAATGCAACGGCAAACAGCAGTTCAGTGCAGTAGGGCGAGGTGATGGATGTGGGTGATTAGCGCACACAAACGTATCTGCCAGAGTAAACGGCCGGCCTGGGCGTGCGAACCGGAGACCGTCAGCCACTATCAGGCCCTTATTGCCCATGGCAAGACTAATTAGGCTAATTAATGGGGCCTCTGTGATAAACTCAACAACCATCCACCTGTATGTGTGTGTGTGTGTGTGTAAGAAAGAGAGAGAGAAAGATGCAGAGCAACAGGTTGCTGTGTGCAGTAGCAGTATTTACAGGAACACTTAAACAATAGCACAAACAATAGTCTGATAAGCTTCTTGAGGAGTAGGTAAAAGTCAGGAACGTTTAGAGGCCTCTGTGTGTGTGTTCCAGCGGGATTCCAGAAACAGCTCTGAGATTCAGACTCTCGTGAGACCTCTTCTTCCCTCAGCTCCCCAAACACTTAGTGATTCCTCTCTGGCGGTGATCTTAATGTCTGACTGACTCCTGACATTATTGCTCTTAATGTCACTGTCTTAGACCTGCATGTCTGATCAGCACGGGGACAATGAGAGTGTGTAAGTGCGAGTCTCCATGGCAGTTTCTTTCTTTTTTTTTTAACCGTTCCATATCCTATCAGATCCATTATCTTGCTCTACATAATGCCAAATAAGTGACAAGCCAAACAAAGGCACATTGAGACAGGCCACATGTAATCAGGGCAATATAAACTGGTTAATACAGACAGGAAAAGGCAGGCTGATAAGAGACAAGCTATTAATGAATCAAGGTTAGGGATCAAAAACTGTATTCAAAGATGGGTCACCTGACCTGCCTGCCGTGTTTGGCTTGGTACGAGTTATTAGTGCTGCCAGTCAAAGATGGAGATAAAAAAAAAAGAACAAAAAAAAAAGTGATCGCTGTCGTCAGTCGAGTAAAAAGAAAAAGAAAAAAAATTAAAGCCAGAGAACATGTGTGTACACAGAACGAATGTAATTACATATGAACACATTGAATCTAAGAGAACAGATTGATAATGTGTTCTAAACAAATACAAATACTGATATTAATAGAAAGTGCAGGATTCAGATTTTTTCCGTCCTGTATCAGTAGTTTGCTCCGAACATTGTCTGAGAGCAATTATGAACATGAGTGATGAAGCTAAGATTGAAGTTTGATAAAAGTCCTGCAAATTGCTAATGTTATAAATGAAAAATTTTGAGCAGTCCATGGTGGTAGGATTGATATACAATACCAGTCAAAAGTTTGGACACAAGTTTGGATTTATTTTCTGCATTTTAGAACAATACTGGATTTTTTTATTTAAAACTATAAAATAACGCATATGGCATTAGGTAATTAAGGAACAAAAACAACAGTCAGACTGGTAGTGTGTATATACATATGGCCTGTGGTTCCTGTGGGCATGGGTGAGCCTTGGGTGCCAATGATCCTGTCACAAGTTTATTTATAATAAATGTCATTGCCTAACATTTAAAATAAAAGATTAAATAAAAACGATAACGCAAAAATAACAAAAGTGATTTTAAAACATATCATCCGCATCATAAAAATATTTGACTTACTCGTCTACTGTCCTTAACCACTCACTCACTTAGGCCTTGTTCACACGGGCGTTAAATTTTTGGATAAACGAACGTGCTCTGAACGTCCTAGACGTTTATGTTGCGT
>JAOTRS010000039.1:20090290-20102046 GCA_028565755.1 Dinotopterus cunningtoni | reverse complement strand
ATGTGCGTGTTGGTGTGTGTACGGATGTGCGTGTTGGTGTGTGTACGGATGTGCGTGTTGGTGTGTGTACGGATGTGCTTGTTGGTGTTGTCTACGGATGTGCGTGTTGGTGTGTGTACGAATGTGCGTGTTGGTGTGTGTACGGATGTGCGTGTTGGTGTGTGTACGGATGTGCGTGTTGGTGTGTCTACGGATGTGCGTGTTGGTGTGTGTACGGATGTGCGTGTTGGTGTGTGTACGGATGTGTGTGTTGGCGTGGGGTGTGTACGAATGTGCATGTTGGTGTGTGTATGGAGATGCATGTTGTGTACGGATGTACGTGTTGGTGTGTGTATGGAGATGCGTGTTGTGTACGGATGTACGTGTTGGTGTGTGTATAGCATGTGTATGTTTTAATGTGTTTGTGTCCTGAGACACAAGGCTCTGTGACAGTAACACACATGACAGTAAGTGCCTTTCTAACAGTAGAGTAAGTGAGTGTGTGCTTGCATGTGTGTGGAGTGTGTGTGTGTGTGTGTGGTGTTCATCAATCATGCTCTCTCCCAGCTGCACACACTCAGAGGGAGTTGCGCTCGCGTCTCAGATGCAGGGATGACTGAGACGAGCTAAAGTCATTAATCAAAGCAGAACAGAATAATTAGCCTGTGTGTGTACACATTAATTATGGCAGAGACCAACAGGTACAACTGACACCTGCATCACTGCCTCAGCTCTGACAGCTAAACACAGGAAAAATCCATTGACTCTTGTGTATTCCCGCATAGTCGCATTACTGTACATTGTGTTTGCGCGTCTCTGTATTGCGTTGCGTGTTTAGACTGGCTTCATGCTTCAGGAAGAGCATCCGTTACATTGCCAGAGCTGGACATGTCAACTCTCTCACACACACACACACACACACACACACACACACACACACACACACACACACACACACTTAGGGTATGCAAACTACATGCTTGAGTGCATATATGAAATGAGTTTTGTGTATGCCCAGGGGAAAGACACCAAGTACAAGTACGATGTGTGTGTTTCTTAGGACAGGCGTCTCACCTCTGAAATATACCAGAGTGAAAATCACTGCAGCAGTCCTTCAGGAAAGTTTGTAAAGTAAGAGGTGCAAAATTGAGGATGTGTTTTGTTGGGAAGTGAGATTACGTGAATGTAAGTACTGCAATTCGTACGACAGGACAACCTGAGGGCTGAGATTTCATACTACATTTCATCGTGACTCAATTAAGCAGAATGATTCGCTCATCTGATGGGTCGGCAGAAAAAAAGAGAAAAAAAAACCGTCCAAGTTCAAGGGCTTGCCGTTTTATAGAGGTTTGCGCTGTTTATCAGGGGCCGCTGACCTTGAGGGACGAAAGGGCACACAGATCGCAGGGCCAGCACACGAGACAAGGGCTCGGATGAAGAATTAGCACCGGAAATAAAAATAAACGTCAGTATTAGCTCAAAATCTGCACTCCGGCTCAATAAGCTCAGACACGTAAATCATGGTGGCTTTGATGGCCCAGGAGCCGAAGGTTTCAGGAAAACCGCGCAGTGAAATGTTCCCGTGGCTTCCTGGCGGCTCACACCATGTCCCTTGCCATAATTGTGCTTTGATTTATACTTTGTCAAATGCAGCCCTGACAACATCGGCCGCCATTAAACGCCATCAATAAGAGCTGGGTGAGAGGTCATTTAATTTGATTTTTTACTCCGCACCGCTTTGCCTTCATTGCAGAGCCGATACGGCCCCTAACTTTTATGACGTATTCATTATTTTGTGCCAAAACGATATACTGTCAAGTTCAGATACGAAGGGGAGAGGATGGATCCTGATCACCACATCCCAAACACCTCAGACAAAGTCAGCACTGCATTTCCAAAGCTGAATTAGAACATTAATAAGAAATAATACAAAAAAAACTATATTAAAACAAAACAACAAAACATCCTCCAAAAACAAACAAAACCCCCAAACAACAGAAAAATCACAATAGAAAAAATTAAAAAGGATGCAAAAAACAAAAATAAAATAAGTAATAAATGAACAAATAAGCAATTAAATTAATTAATAACACAAATATACAGTATAATAAGCATGCAAACAATACAAGAAAAGAAACAAACAAATCTATAAACAGCAATACAAGCATGCATTCACCGGTTAGGTCATTAGGTACACCTGTTCCCCCGCTCGTTAACGCAAATATCTAATTGACCAATCACATGGCAGCGACTCTAATTAGGTGTGTAGATACGGTTAAGATGATCTGCTATCGTTAAAACTGAGCAACAGAATGGGTAAGAAAGATGATTTAACTGACTTTGAATATGGCATGTTGGCCTACGATTCGGAAGGTCCCAGGTTCAAACCCTACAAAGTTGCCACTGTTAGCAAGGCCCATAACCGCTTAGATATATAATAAGAAAAATGTAAGTCCCTCCAGACAAGGACATCTGCCGAGTGGCGTAAAAATATAACATCATCTTACACCTGAGATATGGATCTCTAAATTTACCACACTTCAAAGCAGACGGGTTCCAGCAGCAGGACCACACTGGGTGCCACAAAAACAGGAAACTGAGTCTAAAGTTTGCATTGGCTCACCAAAATTGGACAACAGAAGATTGGAAAAACATTGACTAGTTGGACAAGTCGGCTCAGGCTGATGATGCTGATGTTATGGTGTGGAGGAGATATTCTTGGCATACTTTGGGCACCTTAATACCAGAATATTGTTGTTGACCATGTTCATCCCTTTATGACCACAGGGGACACATCTTCTGATGATTACATCTAGCAGGATTTTAGCCTTCTGTCATGTCACCAAGGTAAAATCATCTCAAATTGGTTTCTTGAATATTGGAATGAGTTCACTGGATTCAAACGGCTTCCACAGTCACCAGATCTTAATCCAGAAGAGGACCTTAGGGATGTGGTGGAACGTGGAAGACTGACATCATGGATGTACAGCCAACAAATTCGCAGCAACCGTGTGATGCTACCATGTCAATATGGACCAAAATCTTTAAGGAATGTCTTTTAGCACCATGTAGAATCTATACTTTGAAAAATCAAGGCAGTTCTGAAGGCGAATGGGGGTCAGACTCAGTACTAGCAAGGTGTATCTAATGAAGCAGCTAGTGAGTGAGTAAACCAGCAAGTAAACTCACAAACTACATTCTGGAAACTCGTTCCGGAAATGATTCATTCCACAATCCAAAAATATTCATATAAAAAATTATAAAACAAAATATAAAGTTCAATTAAAACAAACTAACCTGCTCTTTACCTTTGAAAAGAATCATGGCTGGTGTAAGGAAAAAAAAAAAGAGTGGAGGAGGAGGAGGAGGAGGAAAAAGGGGGACCTATCCAATAACACTTGCTTTTGCCTCCTTTTGAGGATTTCGCAGAAATGTGATGCCGCACTGTCGTTAAACCGACTGATCTCCTGCACTGCTACAGTACAGCCTTTTTAACAGTTTTTTCTTCACGAGGGCCGTTGTTAAAATACAGTTGCTAAAGAACAGTAACTACACTTGGACACAAAATAATAATAATAATAATAATAATAATAAAAAAGCTAGCTTTATGCGTGCGCGCACACACGTGGTCACAATGCTATAACAGTACATGCACGCGCGGATGTTGACAATACGAGTGACGCACGCGCACTGAAACCGAGCATGGGAGACGATTACCCACAATCCCGCAGTGAGAGAGAGAGAGAGAGAGAGAGAGAGAGAGAGAAGAACCATCGGGTCAGTTGTGATCATGTGATGCCCGGCAGACAAAGCGTATATGTACTGCTCGTATTTCAACACCTCGCTCTTTTATCAAGTTAAAATGTATTACAAAGTTTTGCTCGTCTTGCAAAACACTCGCAATCAAAGGTTTTACTGTCATTTAGAAAGAACTGTTAATTTCCTGGAAATGCACTCCTTTTATTATGGGACTGAAAATAACTAAAATACATAACAATAAATTAAAGTCTATGTTACCTGAAATATTTCACTCTGGCTTTAGGGAAAAAAAAATTGAAGCCAACATCGTGCACCAATCGTGTTGATCGATTATTTTTATGAAAAACATTTTACAAATATCATCTTTGGCTGAGCTTACTTCTAAAAAGTTTCAGTTTTCACGCTTTTTAATTAAGCATGCTCGGATTTCATTTAGCAGTGCAGTTTCACCTTCCATAAGTGTGTCTTTGCTGCCCGTAGGAGAAAGACATAGGAGCGATGTGTAACGGCGCGGCTGATTCTGCTTGCAGAACACTGGACTCACATTAGATTAGCGCTGCTCTGCTGCTTAGGTTCCTTGACAGATAAAATATGGCTGGAGCTACGCAGAAGGGCCATGTTATTTATTTATTTGGACTCTTAAAAACTCCAGCGGGTTGAGAAATGCGGTGCCCGAGGACGCGAGGAGCATGAGAAGCCTGACAGAAAAGTTCATCGCTTGCTCCACTCCTCCCTCCCTGCGCTCTCGTTCGTCCCACCGGCTGGCCAGCTACAACAGATAAAGTTACAATAAAGAGATACTAAAACAAAATCAATGAGAAGATGAGAGATTGAGGGTGGAGGTGGAGGGGGGGGGTGCACTCTTAGCGCAGTCCTCGACTGCTGAACGTCTCGGCCGGGTGGTACATATATTCTCTCTCTCTCTCACACACACACACACACACACACACACATATATATATACACACCCTCCCCCTCGGCAGCAAACCCCACGCCCCCTTGACGCAGCGGCCCCCGGAAAATTTAATCTTCCCAAATCCTCATCAGAGCTCTCCATCCTCTGCACCTGACAGCTACTCGGACAATTAATTATACAATTTCGATGGGAATATCGACTAAACAAAGCTATTAATCATAGCAAAAGTCAATAGGCATGGACACATTCAATCATGTCCCCACCAATGATTACTCCTCTCAAAATACAATAATTATTTTCAAGAGCTGCCTCGAATTAAATTTCTGTCAAGCCGGTACAAGTCTAGTAGTTGATGAAGGATGCAATGGAGTTTATTTATTTATTTATTTATTTATTTCACCCCTCCTCCTTTTGGAATGGGGTGGAGGGACATTTATCGTTTTGGAAAGGTAGTTTGTTTCATATGGCTCATAAGACAGTATGTTTAACTGGAACATGACCATCAGATTATCTCTTGCGAGCCATAAAGTCATTCATCCTACTGCTCTCCTGTGCAGCAGACACACGCTTTCTCTAACGGCTACGTATTAGGACACGCGCATCCTGTGTTTATAGACGGAAAAAAAGCAAGGTCAGACTATTCCTGTTCATTAATCAGGCCTTTCGTGTGTTTGTGTTCCCATATGTAAGTGAATACAAGATAAGTAGCTTCTCATCACACTTTCGCCTGACGAATCCGCACACTAGGTGCCTGATTATGTTAATCTCGGTTATAAATCTCACTGCACTTTATACAAATCTCAATGAAAACATAAGGACCCCAATGGTGACCCTGTGATGGATTGGCACCCTACCCAAGCTGTACCCCACCTCGTACCCTGGGATAGCCTACGGGATATACTATATACAGGGTAAAGCGGTATAGACAATGAGTGAGTGAGTGAGTGAGTGAGTACTGTGATAAACACAGAACATGCAGCTTACCAGCGTTCCATTGTTTTCCCGGAAAACATCCTGGTTAATGTAGTTAAAAAGCTTCTGTCCGAGTTGTAGCACAACCTACAAGACAGAATGCAGAGCCAAGTGTGAACCATCAGCCTCCAGAATAACAAGGCCAAAACCACTGTAATGTAAAGTCATGGGAGAATTTCAGCTATAGTACTATGCAAAAGCCTTGATCCACCCGTTATTTCTTCATATTTTGCATCCAAAGAGTCAGACGTTCTTGTATTTTTAAAATTTTCTTTTTTTTTTGTGTGCAACTTAAGGCATGAACCAGTAAGAAACAGGCACAGATGATGAGAGATGATCAGGCCAGCTTGATTAGTAGACTGGTGATGCTGAATGCTGAGTGGTTGGATCAGATAAGAAGGGAAATGAGGCTGCTGCTAAGGTTGGTAAATAAACAATCAAGTTTAAAATTGTATCTTTAGACAATTTGCAGCCTGGTACAGTAAGAATATGTTGTCATTTCCTTAATTTAATCCACTTTAATATGAAGAAATGAGGTGTGGCTCAAGACTTATATATCTGACTCTATATCTGGTGGTTGGATGATGCCTGCTGGATTTTAAGTCTATTAAAATAACATACAAAAAAATGAACAAAATTGGGGGTTTTATGCGTATAATTCAACACGTACACTTTAAGAAATCATTAATATATTTCACCTTAATAATGCATGAATTGTATTCCTACAAAGCTCATATGAGGTAAGACGGCAGTGTATAAAATGTAATGGTTTAAAAAAAAATAAAAGGTCCATCTACATGAAGGTGTACGGTATAAAACCTTGTTAGCACAAAGTGAATGTCAGTTTTTTATCAAGTTGCTAGATAGCTACAAAAAAAAAACAAAAAACAGGCTTAAACCTAATCATTTCTGTTTGTAATGAGATACAGCCTGTCCAAATGTCTCTGCTGCTCATTCTGCTGTCGGAATGAAGTCTTTAAATTAAATCTTCTTCCTTTTCACATTTGGAGACAAACAGATTTTAAAAGAATGTAATTTCTGGCTGCAGTATACAGAAAAACACATTTTCTGTAGGGATTGGAAATGTATACTAGATAAAATGTTATCATTTCATGGCAAATATAGTTACATAATCAGAAATCCCTTTCAAGATTATATGAGGATGCTGGTTTGCAAGAATGGATTGGCAATGTAGCACTATTGTAAACTATTTTACAAGGAGTGTTAAAGTCAAACCAGGACTTTTGTGAATGAAGGCATAAAACCGACTGACATTTGATGACTCTCTTAGTCGCAGTAAAACATTTAAATAGTTCAAACATTTTAAAGAAGGCAACGTGTCCAAGAATGATAATCCCAGACCAGGTGGCTCGGAGCCCACTGCAGTCATTCCTGTGAACTTTCAGCGAGTGGAACTCCGATAACTCATCGCCAAGTTGTGGAAGAGATGCATTACTCTGTGTGAACTGTACACACAATCATTCACGAACACCACTTGCACATTACAGGAACTTGGCTGGGAGTTACTGCCATATCCTGACCTCACAACAAGTGATTTCTACATGTTTGGGGAGTTCCTGGGAGGCCAGTGTTTCAGACATAAAGCAGGCAGTTCGAGATCATGGCCCCTGGCGTACTGAGAAAACCTACCCTGATGGAATCCAAGCACTAGTGAAACACTGGGATAAGTACATTAGTGCAGCAGGGGATTATCCAGAGAAATAAAGGGGGTATTTATTCTCATAACCGTATTCTTTTATTCTGTACAATTAAAAGTCCCGGTTTGACTCGAACACCACTTGTGATTGTTGCCTAGTATTTAAGGGTGAATATGATTTGCTGTCTTTACCTTGTGGTCGTTGTCAGACTCTCTGAATATTAGCTTGTCCACTTTGTTGTTGTCCGCAGTTTGAACCGTCTGTATGGTGGCCGTAGAACACAGACTCTGAGGGCAGAGAGAAACGATAGGAAGTCAATCCTGATTAATTTCACTTAAAATCAAATTCCTAACATTTTAGACAATTTAAGACATTTTATTTCCTTAAATATCAGCTACATTTGAAATGTTTGAAAAAATGTTAAGGATCCCCAGGGACCCGGATTGACATTTCTACACAAGGTCTAATATAAAAGATGGGATACTATAAAAATCTCTAACGTCGGTACCACCAGATCCTGGTATCACCATTGCATTTTAAAAAGTTTGATAATGAAAGCAGTGAAGAATTTATTTCGTTTTTTGCTTAGAGGACTGCCCATAATTTACAGTGATGGATTAAGTTTATTCTCTCATATTTTCATACAGTATTACACAAACATTTCCATGATCTTTTAGTTCCCCCATCAGAGACGTTTCCTTTTAAACAGAATTCCAAGAAGAACCTTCTTAAATAGCTAAGTATTTCAATAACTATTGAAATAACCCATGAAAAACTTTTTTCTAAGAACGTAGGGCCTGTTCTTTACAGAGTAGGACGCACTGATTTAAAAATCTTATAGTAGTATATACTGCATCAGTGAAGGTCACACCTGAAAATAACAGTTTTGTAAAATCATCTAAAAGAAGGGGACGTTGACTGATGGAACATGGTCCATTTTAATTTGGCATGTATGGACATCGGTTTATATTTTCAAAGATTTGTTACAAGGCTATAGACATGGGTAAGAAAAGGAGATATTTTCATCTTGTTTAGTATATGGAATAAAGAAATGGCTTTTTAAAAAGTTGCTAATGTCATTTAATTCAATTAAATTATATTATAAGATATATTTTCATATGTCATGCTACAATATCAGTCACACCCCTATAGCTAATGCTATAGTTATAGCCAAAGCTAACCAGACCCTTTATATTATAAAGAATCCAAACCACCCATATAACACCCAATGCATTTTAATCATTTTGAGGAGCCAGAAATGGAGAAAAGTGCATCATGTCCTTCTGGCCCTCTTTATGTCTCGGTATTGTCCTGACCACCGAAGACTGTGTGCGCGGCTAAATTCCCTTTTGTAAAGTCTTTTTAACAATTAGTTAAACATTCGACCATCTGTGTTTGAAGACAGTTGAATGAGGTAAAGCCAGTCCTGCTGGTTCCCATCCCACAGGCCTGATTGAAATTCAAAGCACAGATTAGTTAATTAGGTCAAGCCAATATAGTAGAAAGGGGGGAAAAAAAGAAAAAAGAAGAAGGGCCTTTAGAATAAAATGTCACAAATCGGGTGTGCCAGCGAGCTCATAGAGTTGTGCGGCAGATTAAAACAAACAGCGGCAGGAAAGTGAAAAGCAAACCATCTTCTCTCGCTTCTCCCCCCACCCCCCGCGCTTTCTTCCCTCCGTTGGGATGCTTTCTAAGCTTAAACAAATCGCTCCATCTTTTGCTCATTTGGGTCCAAGCGCCAGCTCACGGTGCTCCCTTTGCAGCCTCAAACTAATGCGCTTTACAGGGTTTAAGCTGCTTGAGCCAAGAATAAGCCCAAGAAAAGATCTCCCTAAAAAGGCTAAAGGCAGAGATACTCAGGCTGACAAAGTCATTGTAGCCACACACACACACACACACACACACACACACACTGAGACAATGCTGTGAAATTGATCTTTTTATGTTCTCCTGCAAAATGACAGTTCGGCTAATAACGAACGATAGCTAGTCGATAAACTGATGAAATGTAAGTGAAAAAAATAAAACAAACATGATCAAAAAATGAAAGAAAAAAAAAAACAGAATATAAAACAATTTTATTAAAATAAGGGCTTTGACTTAGGGTTCAGCTTTTAGCTCCCTTCACCAGTAACCCTCCCTCTGTCCTTGTCTCAGCCAGAGAGAGTCAGCCAAGCAGAAAACTCTCGGCATCTCAGACGGTCCCCGCTGCCAGAGAGCAGAGCGGCCTTATTGAAATTAAGAGTATCCATTTATGAGTACAGAAGCACAAAATCCATTCATGTTTAAATGAATTTGATAATCCGTGGGGAGCAGGATCTGCCAAGTGCTGATGATGTTTTTGTTCACAATTACACAGTTGATGGACAGACGTGTACACTCTCTCACACTCGTGCACAAAGCACATGCTCTTACTCCATCCGCCTGGCTGTGCAGCTCGCCTTTTCCAAACAAACTAAGAGTTTTATACAAGAAACAAGCAAAACCTGATCACTTGCTTTACGTTCTATACTGTACTGAATGATAAACACATCGATAAGCATCTGGTGACCTTGGTATTACTCAGTCAACATTCAGTCTGAGTGAAGAATGAATGGGAGATAATACTCAGGCCACTCATCAACCTAAATGTCACCATCTACAGCTGCTTGAGCTTTTTTTGTCTCATTTGGAGGAGTGAAAAGTGAGACTCTTAGTGGGGATCAAGACGGATATCCTTATGCACGCGTTCACTGATGAACAGCCAGTCATGAGACGCCGCTCCTTAACGGTGATTAAAAACCATCAATCAATCAACCAATCAATCAGAAAATCACAAACATGATCATGTGTGTATTAGTGATGTCACAATTAATTCCATCCTCTAAACACTACCATTTCTGCGTGATGTACGAAAGGGATGTGTCATTTATGCTCTATTTGATATTTACCATATTTTAAATGAATAGAAATATTTCTACGTATATGTTTTTGTAATTAATTGTTTTACCCTCTATAGGATTTAGCATGTATGGTGAAGGAAAGATTATTTCTGGGAAATTGTTTGATGTGGACTTAAAGCAACTCAATCTGTCTGAGGCTGGAAGAGCAGTGGTGTGTGTGTGTGGGGGGGGGCATTGCTTTAATTTCTATGCATAGTCAGGGACATCTGTAGATGAGCAGTGTGTTATTGCTCATTGCTGTGATTTAATAAAGAGACCTGTAACACACACTCGCATATCCGTGTATATGTACACACATGCAGGGGCAGACTGGTAACAAAGAGCAACCAACGGATTTACTGATCAATTTAGGAATTATTATTTTTATTTTTAATTACTTAAATCTGACCCTATTTTGTCTAATCAACCCTTCAATCATATTATTTCTTTTAACTTGCGTAACTCATTTACAAACAAAACAGGGATCATTTATCTATTGCACTCAACAGCAAGTGCATCATGATCCTCAGGACCAAGGAAAGCCTGGTGCGCTCTTATAATACACACTATAAAGGCTAGAAGACAACTGCTGACCCAATCCTGTCCTCTAATTGATAATAACTCATGTGACAATAGAGTGAAAGTGATAGACACAGAGAGAAGAGGGTTAAGGTTTGTGTCTCGTTCACGTCCAACAATCACGATGAAATTTTTTATTAAAAAGCACTTTCTAAATATATAAAATAGTTCAGTTCAGTTGGTTATATAGAAATGATAATGTATAATGTAAATGAACTACTGTCTAACTAAAAATGTTAACAAAAAATGTGATAAACATCAAGCATTCATTAGTGCTATGGTACAAATACCCTATACAGTATAGAAGAGGGTGACATTCGTAAGTGTACAGATGATGCCTTGTTTTCATTTTTATTCTTATTATTATTGCTGTATATTATGTAAATTTAAGAGTTTTTTTTATTCTCTTATTTTATGTAATATTGAGGTCAACAGCAGTCGTATAAACATTTCACTTCATATCATACTGTGTATGACTGTGTATGTGACGAATAAAATTAGAATTTGAGGAATAAAGATAAGAGTAAGGTTTCAGTTAAAAGTGCTCACTGTGGTTGAAGACCATTAAACAGTGAAGTTGCACTGAAGAACACTCTTCGTTAGATCTGATAGTGTGCATCTCTTCTCTCATCAATTGAGATTGATTATCTTAACGGTTATAAATGAGCCGACACAGTTGACTGTAAGTAGTTGTGGTGTAAATGTGTGTGTGTGTGTGTGTGTGTGTGTGTGTGGTGCTGGGTTTGGGGGGCCAGTTTAGAGCAAAGCCTGTGCTTCAGTGTCAGATGCTCTTTAGAGTGTTAATCCCATCAATGAGAGAAAAGCACTGATCAGTTACAGAGGCTTTGGCTACACAGAGAGGCTAAATGTATGCATCCTCACAGTAAATCCCTCTCAGAACACACACACACACACACACACACACACACACACACACACACACACACACACACACACACACACACACACACA
>JAOTRS010000039.1:20072663-20088615 GCA_028565755.1 Dinotopterus cunningtoni | reverse complement strand
TTCTATTACTCATCTTACGTCTCCTTAAATTATTTTTGTGCAAATATATTTCAATGTACAGACATGCCAACTTTACAGTTTTATATGTACTGTATAGATAGATTATATATACATAAAATCTCACGCATTGATAAATTAAGCGTCGAGGCAGAAAAGTAGACGGAAATGCATTTTAATCAGTTTTTTGAAGAATTTATATCGAGGTAACTATCCATCCTGCAGGAAAACCTCAACACAAGATTAATACTTGTGTCAAACGCCTTCTCGTCCCTTGGCAATGAAAGTAGAGGTGTTCATAACACTGGATATTGTGGTGATACTGAGCAAATGTCTTCATTAGAAAGGGTGTAATACAAGAAGTAATGTTGGCACGCTCTGGAGAGAATTGGCAGCTCCGCTATGGGCACTGGTGGTAAAACATTAACGAACCATGACTACCAGCAGGCTCTCTGACTCGAAGTGCCAAACCCAGTGCATTGACAGAGAAACATTCCTTAAACAGCACTGTAGAGAGCCATCAACTCTAACACCTCTCTGTTTCTCGCGCACTTTAATTGAGATCTAATTACTCGGCTCCATAAATGTTCACAATGGCTCATCAGCTTGGTGTAATGGCAGGGCAGTGAGTGGTGGCATGGAGAGTTATGAGCTGGAAATCAATAATGTCTGCTCTGACTGATGGAAAGAGACTGTAGGAGGCGGGTCTGATGCTCAGGAGGTCAGCTCGATGCAGTGGAAGGCCTCTTTACACCCAACATTACAGGACTATATATATATATATAGTCAGCCTCCTAACACACAGTATAGATGCAGATCAATCCCTGCTATCAGATATCATCCAAAGGTTCCCTGTTGAGTCTGTTTTTTCTCAAGATTTCTTCCTTTTGCCGTCTCAGGAAGTTTTTCCTTGCCATCGGCGCCTTCTGCTTGCTCATCAGGGACAATCTGATAATTATAATTATTGATATTTTTTCACAAATTTCATACTCATTACCCACAATTTCTTTTGATCTGTAAAGCTGCTTTGTGAAGTGCTATATAAATAAATTTCACCTGAATTAAATATAGCACCCTCTCGTGTTCTTCCTTTAAGAGAACCCTTAACGGTTCCAGGTAGAACCTTTTAAGTGTTTTAGACAATAGATCTAATCTACTTTACCCTTTATGTTTACTATTTCTAAGGTTCATATTTTCCTAATTTCCCTTTATGAAAGTTCAGCAGCATCTTAGAGAGTAATAACACATAAGACCACCTGTAAAGATCATCAGGGTTCCTAGCTGTTTTAAGAAACACTTTTACTTTCTATGACATTAACTCCACTAAAACAGAGCTGCAAATGTTATTTTATTAAACAATCAATAAGCAAAATATTAACAAAATTTTACAAAATGTGACATTTTTTTATGCGGCCTTGCTGTATCAGGAACTCTGATAAAGTGTTCACACGACAGATACAACAGGTTGGCCTATTGACATCCAATTAGATTTTTTGAGTCCCTCATAATTAAGGACTAAAACATAGCTTCATATTTTATACTGTTGTTAGTCTTTCGGCTGCTCCGGTTGAGGGTTCGCTATAGCAGATCTACTGATCCGCACAACAACTTGGCACGGGTTTTTACACCGGATGCACTTCCTGACGCATCCCTCCCATTTCATCTGAGCTCGGGACCGGCACTGCATCCAGTGGCTGGGGTTTTAGGCAGTGGCTGGGAATCGAACCCGGGCCTTCTGCATTGTTGGTAGGCGAGAAAACGGCCATTGAGCCACCATTTGCAATTAACATTATCCTTTTCCATGATCCATGTGAAAGTGTGTTCTTTTTCCAGGTATTTTTCATGACTAAAAAGCTTGTCTATACATCAAAGATTGTTGTCAGTGTTACTAGTATAATGGCTGCAACTATTTGGTAGGAGTGTGAGGCACAAAATATACATGCTTATGGACTGTGGTTTCCACCTCTCTTAGCTTTTTATACTACATCAAAACCTGCCGACACCCAGTTGCAAAAGTGCTTGACCACATCTTTTAAAGTCCACGCTCTTACCAAAAGTACATCTGCATGCCCCTGCACACACCTACTTATCAGATTGTGAGTGCTGGACAGAGCATGCTGGGCGGCCATGTAGGCTGTATGTGGGTAGAAAACAGAAAGCAGGATAAAGGGGAGTAAGAGGTGGAGGGGAATGCTGCCTATTCATCCTAGGCTGTGGAACATCTGGGAAAAGCCCTCTAAAACAATGCAATTGGGTCTCTCAGCTAGCTGATGGTCATGGAAAAGCATGTTTGGCCTCGCCAGCGCAGAATAGACAGGCCACAAATCATCTCAGGACAACAGGGGTAGGTGGGGAAAGCCAGTAAGGTGGTGTGTGTGTGTGTTCCCTCTGGTATGTAAGTCTCAAACAGGCCCATTCTCTAGGGCTCTGCAGGACAAATTGGCCAGTTTGGGTGTCATTGAGAGGCAGTGCAGCGCGAGCAGAATGGGACAGGCCTGAAACACAAGGAACAGCCCCATAAAAATTCATCACTTTGACCCTTTTGACCTCCCGCTGCTGGGGGCTCCACACACACACAGACACACACTCTTAATGCAATGAGCATGCAGTGAGCCCACATCTCATAGCACCAAAATAGTCAGCTTGACTGGAGAAACATTTTTGCTTTACTTTCCAAATTTCCATCATTATATACGTACCTCTAACTTATTAAAGTAGATCTGCTCTAAGGTCATATATGCTGCTTACCAAACATACAGACACACAATAGCTAAAAAGAAAAGACTTATTGAGAGGAAGAAAAAAAAAAGCCACCAGATGCTTCATTGTGCCTGAGTATGTGTGAGTGGTGTGTGAAGTAAGGCACTAAGGGGTGTGTATGTTCTCCTCGCTGTATTAAGCAGAGAATGAGTGGCCATTGTTTCATCCCCAGGCTTTTGACACATTTGTGCTACGTGTACAAAGAGAGCTAATAGAAGCTTAAACATGGAGAGGCCCTCCTCACCTCCCCTCTACTGCTGCTGCTTCAACCCGCAGCCTCCAGACCAGTCACCACAGATGTCCGCAAACTGTTTAAGTCTCTCTGCATCAATAAAAACAAGCTGATTTAACAGTTAACCAAAAGGCAATGGCAACTGGGTTCTTAGATAGTGCAAGGTAAACCTAATGTCAGATTATAAAAAGTGCTGGTCCATCTACAGCCTGTTGGCTTTTCTTTAAAAAGCTCCCAAACATCAAAATGCGAATCCAAATATATTGCTATAAAAATAAAAACCAAAGAAAAAAAATGCATATTTACAGTGTTAAAAAAGGAGTATGCATGAAACCTAAAAAAAATGAATTCAAATTCAAATAAGCTTTGAAAGTCATCAATTTTTATAATGAACCACTTCCTATAATAAACCACTGTCTCTCAGTGATGGTCTTAAAAGCTGGATGCCTTTTTTTTCCTCATAAAATCAAATTTAAACATGAAGTATGAGGTTGGCTTTGGCTGCCATCATCATCATCATCATCATCATCATAATGCCCAAGCTTATTGTTTCAACCCCCCACCCCCCATGTATTAGCTCAACTGACTCTTAATTTACTATCCAGGAACAAAACATGTAGAAGCCTATGGTTCTTGCTTAAGATAAAATTATACACCCCTCTGTCTTTTGTTTTCAAGGATAAAAGACCTTACTACTTAGAACCTGTATGTGTGTGCTCTACAGTTCTGCACATGCATTACTTGATCTGAGAAAAAAAAAAATCTTCCTGTGAACTACAGCGCTGATGAGAGTTGTTCACACTGTGGTCTAAAAATTAATTTTCAGACTAAAATCAAGCTTACAGAACAGGACTACACAGAAATCTCACAAGGGAAAAAAAAAGTCAATGCTGCCATTGTCATCGGTCGTCCATACACCCTAAAGCTGGCATCAGAACACAAATCACACCACATTGACGCATAACTAACATGAGTGCAGCACTCTTATACATGTGTGAAAGGCTCTCCTCTCACAACACAAAGGGGTCACAGTCTTCTGAGGTCCGTTTAATGATAAATTACTCCGCTGTCACTTCATTCATTCAGGAATCGTTCAGCAGAAAAGCATTTTTAATGATGGAATATCACAAAGAAGGAATCCAAGCTTTCCTTTAGCAATCTAATAATCAATTACCATTTAAGTTGAGAGGTCATTTAGCGTGTATGGAGCAGCGATTAACAATTAGCGGTTTTGTCTTAATGAGCTCGAGTTCATTACTGCCCTAATCAATGGAGACGATCAGTGTCTGTAAAATGATTTTTTTTTTAATAAGTAGCGCAATTGTTATTGCTTTTATTAAAACAAGTTAAATTCAAATAACAAAAAAAGATGTCACCTCCGGCTTTCGTAAATGATGTAGTCAGAAAGTCAAGAAAATTTAATTGTTACTTGGGTTTATGATTATTATATCACATCTCTGGAATTCTTTAATCCGTTGCTCAGAAGGTGTCAATTTTTTACAATAACAGCTTCTACAGTAGCTTCTACACTAAAAACTTTATTATTGAGGGCCTTAATGGCTCTGTGGTAGTTCTCTCGCCTGCCATGCCACAGGCCCGGGTTCAATTTCCACCCAGTGCCCAAACCCCCAGCCACTGGAGGCAGTGCTGATCCCCAGGCCAGATAAAAATGTGAGAGTTGCATCAGGAAGGGCATCCTGCAACCTGCATAAAACAAACAAACAAATAAATAAATAAATAAATAAATAAAAACACACAAAGTTGTGTGCAGATCAGATGGTCCGCTGTGGCGATCTTGAAATAGATTTAATAAATTAATAATTTAGTTGTAATTAATTGAAGAGAGGGAAAAATGGGTGGTAAAAGAGTGACAATATATATAATCTTTATAAATAAATACTATTTAATTGTTGTCAAATTGCTGCGATATAAGACGTAAAAAATTTTCGCTAGGAAAAAAAACTGACCTCTGATGTGCTTTGGGTACCTTTGTCCACCCAACAGAACATCCCATTCTGTTTTATTCCTCACTCAAGATGATTGTCACATTATTCAGGTTCAAGATGAAGCAGCGGACCAAGAGACACTGATTCTCTCCTAGAGGGAGCCATGTCTTGGCTAAAATGGGTGGAGTCTCATATTTTCGGTATTACGTTAATATATGTTATCAACTAAAACTATTCAGATGAGGCAAGAAGATTATCACCCATGAGATGAAGCATGTCTGAAAAGGTTAATGCTCCCGCAAACCTTGTTAAGGTTAACCCTTTTGTCTATCCGGACAAGGATCCATGTGTCCCCTCCACTCTGATGGCCATGATGGTGGCAATCTGTGTCTCAATAAGAGTACAGTCTGAAAGGACAGCACACAATGCTGTCCAACACACAATGGCCCATGATTCATTCCCAGCAACACCCTTTAATTTGTTTGCACCATTTCATTTAAATGATCCTCTCCAATGCTGCTGGGTGGTGATCCAAGTGACGAAGAGGGGGTGGAGGTAGAGAGAGAGAGAGAGAGAGAGTATGTAGAATATAGTCTGGGCCTGGTGCTTGGTGAAGTGGTAGACCCCTATCATGTGGGTGGGCTTTGTGACTCGTTTTTTTAACCAATTTTTCATGCCCATCCCTCTTCATGTGACCCTACTGTGGCTCCTTTATGGAGCTGACAGGCCGGCGCAGGAGAACATGCTGCCCTTCTGATAGCATGAAATCATGAACAAAAGCCCCCTAAGACAGAGTAGAGAGAAGAAGCGGTGAGGCGCAAGAAGCTGAGGCCATCCCCCGCCTTTCTCTCTTTCTCTCTCTCTCTCTCAGCCTGCCCTGGATCCTGGATGTCCTTATCTCTCTGCATAACCAGCTGTTAGCTAAGTCCTGTCCTCCAGCTTCCATGTGCAAGAGGAACGTGAAGCAAGCCACCTTGCTTTCCGTATACGCCTGCTCCAAGACAAAGCTGCAGCTCCCCCTTAAGTGCTTGGCAATATGGCCATCACCGATAAATCAGAAAAGACTTTACACAAGAGGCCATGAATCGTCAATGTGGCACTTAATAGGACCTGTTAAAAATGACAGGGTGGTTTGTAGGAAGTTTGTGAATGAGAGAAGCGCTCGGTCTGTGTTAAGATGCCTGGTGTAAGTGCCAGCGCTGGCTTTATGGATCTGTACCAATCTGGTCCGGTGTGATGGAGCTGTAAGTGGCATTGAATAAGAGTCCCGAACCTGATATCTCTCCACCCTTCCTTCTGTGCTTTAAGATAATGATCTTATATTTACCAATTAACCAAATAACTATTATTAAAAAAAAAAAGAGAGAGAGAAAACATGCTGGACTTATGCTACTGTAAAGGACAGATTGATGCAGCTGAACAGTAAGACTTCATCTGTTTGAGAGGAAGTGAACTGAACACGCTTCCAAACGCAGAAGACGTCCAACCCAGAGGGTTTTTTTTTTTTGCAAACTACAATGAACAAAAGCAATTTGTTCATTTTTTCCTATTTGTTTCATATTCACTCAAGTGTATCTAACACCTAATAGTTCCTCCTCAATGAAAAGCACATTTGTCTTCTACAGATAATGTTATGCAGATGTAAAATTCAGGCTTCGGAACATTTAGCAACAGAGGAAACGGAATAAAAGAGCGAAGAGATGCTTCGAAAATAACAATGTTTTTTAACGTCAACGTTTTTTGAAGTCATTTCGGAAGACAACCGGGAGATGGTGCGTACTTAGTTAGTTTTACATTTAGTGAAATATTTCAATCAAAAATGAACAGCTGAACCTCTTGAACTGCATTGGGTTGAATATATAAAACGCGGTAACCTAAAATGTCATGATTTTAATGTAATTCAAGTAATTTTAATTTAACCGGGAAACATATTGAGTATGATAATACATCTTTAATCTATTGTACATTCTGACACTGGATTATGAGAAAAAACAATGCATATACAGTAAATAATCGTATAAATAAATAGCTCTTGATATACCGTGCTCAGCCATAACATTAAAACACCCTGCCTAATGTTCTAGGTCTCCTTTATGCCACCAAAACAGCTTCAACCCCTCGACGCACAACTCCACAAGACCTCTATCAAAAGGTATGATAGGAAAATGTAGGAAAGACATGTTTACATTCAACTTTGATTTGTTAATGCTTGCACATGTTCGCCAGACCATAAAACCATTTAATATCAATAAGCATTATTCATTTAAGAGGCAGCCATCTCACAGACCACCCTGATGTCCTAACTCTCGGTAACTCTACACACTATTTTGTAAGAGGGATATTGTTTTCTCTTCTTCTCAGACAAAACAGACATGCTCTGTCTTTGTTTGGCTTCTTATAGAGCCTTTCTTTAACTAAAGAATGAGTAAAGAGAGAACTCAGCCAGTATGAAAGTACGGAACTGAAATATAAAACCAGTTGAGACAACGGCAGCTAGTGGACTGGAACAACAAAAAAATAGATGGTGAAAAAGTTTTAATGTGTAAAAAACAGTGCGGCACAATTACACACAGGTTAGCAGGATGGTGTGTTACTGTGGGCGGAAAAAAAAACCTGATCTTAAAATCATTGCTGGGGGATGAAAGAGAAATCACTCTACGATTCTTATGGGTGCTTTATTTAGCCAGCACTTTATGGTCATGCACAGTACGTGTGTGTGTGTGTGTGAGAAAGAGGTTGCAAAGGCTTCCAGTGCCAGGCACCTCCCTCACCCCAGTCACCCACCCGTGCCAGGCTGGACGGTGGAGCCCGACACAATAGGACCAGGCCCCAGGAGCACGCTCGACCGTCCCCGAGAAAAACAGAAGGCATCGGTTGTTCTTCATTCTCTCCGGCTTTTTAATTACGTCTTGATCAAAGACACCACACGCTCCTTCTCTATGTGTGCTTCTCTTTGTTTTAGTGTTATTAGATGGAGAGGGAGAAAGGGATTGAGTGGGAGGGACAGAGGGATAGAGAAAATGGGGAAAAAGGAAAAAAAAAAAAAAAGGAGTGTTTGTTCGCATTCATGGCGTTATCCGCCGAGGTCATCAGAGAGATCATGTGGGTTTATCAGGAGTGCTAGTGTATCATGATGCTTATCGTTATACGGTGACCGTCCTCACACATTTCTCTGTTCTGTGAAAAGAATGGAAAACCTTAAGTGACTTAGAAGTGAAGTCTAAAAGCAGCTGTTGAGATACTTGAGAAATGTCTTATGTGAACGTAAATTATGATGTAAACTCTAATAGTGTTTGTGTCTATATCACTCGGTTCATTACCGATCTTAAACAGTGGTGTGGCTTTAGGTTTTTTTTAATTTCCTTTTTTTAAATTTGTACCTTTCTGCAATAGTTCGGATCAAACCATAGGAACCTCTGTAGTCCAACAAGGGACCGTGGAGGCCAATGGCGACCACTATTTTTACGACCGTTGTAGGACCTCTGGTCAACATTCACACACTACGGGCAATTTGGAAACGCCAATTAGCTTAATCTGCATGTGTTTGGACTGTGGGGGGGAAGCCACCAAGCACGGGGAGAACATACTCCATGCACACAGACCAGAGATAGGAATCAAACCCAGAACCTGGAGGTGCCTGGCAACAGTGCTAACCTTTACCTTACATAAACACATCATGTATGTAATATATGTAATTTCTTAACGCAAAATCTGCAGGCGGGTATTTAGAAGCATATTCATGTTCATGTATGTGTGGCTCATATCTGCTTGTTTGTGCCCACTTGAAACCTTGAACCAAGTATCCTCATACTTTAAAAGCGTAGTAATTAATAAACATAAGTACTTTCTTTATAAATGAGTTTTCTGTCTTTTCCCAGCATAGAGCAAAGCACAATTCTAATATTAGTCGATGTGCATCAGACATGCTTGGCTAGGAGTAATTAAATAATAAACTGATATTGTTAATGGATCTTAATAAAATAAACAATCTAGTCTTATTAACTCCATTATGGAAAATGTTTTTTTTTTTTTTCATTATGAAAAAATTCTCCGCTTTCGAAAACATTATCTTGTTTTAAAAGTACATTTATAGCAGAAACTCATTTAGGGTTCAGCAAAATAAAGCACTGTTTTCAGATCATCCATCTAAAGTAAAATATATGCTGTCTGTGTAGGGTGTGTGTGTGTGTGTGTGTGTGTAAGGATTGGTTTATCAGCTGGAGATGAGAATCACTATCTCTGGGGTTGAGAGTCTCGTAAAAACAGAGGGCCAATCAGAGCACACACAGTGACTAATAGATGGATGCGTCCCAAAATTAATTAGCCTGACTAATGTAGTGTACACTTAATTTCGCTGCCTGCCTTTTGATTTATGGCAGGCCATGTGCACAAACGCAGCGTGAAATGGAGCCGTATTGTCTGAGGAAGATTTCACCGGTAAACACAGCCACGGCCCTTTAGACACCAGCGCTCCAGACGCTGCGCGGCCTTCCGAGAGCGCCGGAAACAGATGCATGCGGCGCACAAACAACACACTTTTTTTTCCTGCTATTCACATCTACAAATAACACAGGGTTAGCACAAATTTTTTTTTTTTTTTAAATAAATCAAGTCATAATTCATTCTTCCTCTCGAGAAGACAAACAGCGCTTGAGCTGACTTTGGCATCAGGAGTGTGTGGTTAAGCTCTTTAAACAATAAAAAATGTAATCTTTATTACTGCTTTCGTCACTGACGAGCAGTTTACAGGCCTCATTTGGATCGGGGATCGTACACGACTCCACCTTGAATTTCGTGCTGCTCAGCCCACAAGACAACAGGGACAAAGGCAAGAAGCATCGATTCGCGTCAAGTGCTGCCTCCTGCGTTTCCTCCTGCTGCACGCAGGGGGCGCCGAGACTCGCGTGCTAAACAGGAGGGCCGGTTCTTCATCTCAAATCACGCTCCTAATGACAGCAGCCAGTGAGAGCAGCGGGATAACTCCAATTAAAACGAGCGCGAGTTGTGTCACGAGGACAGTAGATCACGTCGGTAATTAACCTCAGCGCCGGCCCCCATCAATCCCCGACTTGGAACGGCCGTGCGGGCCGCGCCGTTTTCGCAAGGAATTAAATTTACATTCTATTAAGTTTAATTAGGAGAGATTTTAAATATACTGGAGACCAGGAGCGGTGCTGTCACTATGCCTGCTGATTCACTACCGGCCGAACCCTGGGGTCCCGCTCCAATCCCAGCATGCACTTGGTGGACAGGTGGCACTGTCCAGTTTACACACCTTCCTCTACATCTACTATCAAATCTGGATCGCCACAAAAGCATGCTTACATATAAACAGAACGCCATTTCTGGAAGCGGAAAAAAAATAAAAAGATTTGATGGATTTTATTCATTTTATTTAATGGATTTTTATGGACAAAAAAAAAAAAACAGACCTGTGTTAAGACCACCCAGTTTTATGACTGGTTCTACCTCTCCCCAATCTCTTCCTATTTTGCTTACTATAAGACCAGAACAGAGGGACAGGGAGTGCACTGGAGAGACACACATAGAGAGAGGAGTGTGTGTGTGTGTGAGAGAGAGAAAGAGAGAGAGAGAGCAAGCGAGCATTAGGACCCTCATGGCTCCACCTTTTGTCCCCAGTGAAAAGCAGTGCTAAATGGGGGTCAATTGAAGCCAAGTCCCTTCTGTCTCACACAATTACTAGAGTTCCCTGTTCGTGTGTATGTGTGTGTGTGTGTGCGTGTGTGGAAAGGGGTTGGCCCCTGCCTCTGGTTACTGATCCTGCCGCTCAAGCACTTCAGGAATGTGCCACCTGTATCCAACCGCCCCTGTGCCCCCATCACACACATACACACACACAATCACACACATACACACACACAGCATCACATGGGATTCCTTCCCAGACAACCCCCGAGGCATGCTGGGAAATTGGGGCATCCTGATGCTGAAGCGGTGTATGACGAACAGGATGGTTAAAGAACACCACATTTGTTCAAACAAGCCGAGCAGTGCAGAGGAGCAACGACACAATAAAATACTCAATAGTATTACAGAAATTGTAAGAAAGTCAACTATAGAAAAATATATTTATTCAGCAGATCAACTGAAAAATATAGCTGCATAAAACTATAATGTACTGTACGTCTTTATACATGTGTATAAGGTTAGCTTTATGCTCTTCCAATAAATCGGTCACATCTTCATTTATTTATTTTTTTTATTGCTTTGTTGGTTTATTTTTTCGATTTTATGACAATTTACAATAAGACTAAAATAAAATAAATCAATCATCATAAATGTTAAGCTGGATGTTACACAAAGTTCTGTTTCCTAAAAAGTTCAACTGAAAAATATTTTAAGTGTTCTGTATATCGCATTTAATTTTAGTGATGAAAAAAATATGAAAAGAACTTCAAATGTAGGGGTGTTTTACAGCATAACTGCTGTAACAAGAAAACAAAATTAATTAAATAATCACAAAAAAAATTAAATAATCATAAAAATCTAAATAATAATAATAATAATAATAATAATAATAAAAATCAATGAAGCAGTTAGCTAACTAATTTATTTAATAAAAATAAACATAAATTGCTTTTTTCTTTTTATATTTCCTTAGTTTATACTAATTACTTAAATTTAAAAAAAAATTATAATTTCTTTAAAAGGTATTTTTTAAAATTTGTTTTAATTTAATCTTTTATTCTTTTATTTAGTTTTTTTTTCATTAGCTTTCTCTTTTTTTTAACATTAATTCATTAATGGATCAATCGATTGATTAATCAATTAATTGATAATACCTTGAAAGTCAGCTGTAACTGATGCATGCAGGTTCCAGGCTATAAGACTATTTGCCATTTTCAGGTGACTTGGATGCGCTACACATTCCAGATGTTCAGTCTGAGCCCCCTGATGCTTATCCACGTTAAGCTAACAGCTCAAATCTTAGCGCATACTAATTTGAATATACAATACTATTAAAATTAAGACCTGTGAAGACTAAATGCGCTGCAGTTACTCATGCAAATTATGCAAACGGTAAGTCATATGCTGAAAAACATACTGACTTAATGCAACATTGTAGTACATGGTTTTAGATGTTCTTGATATTTGATGAAAATCTAAATGAACTTAAGGTGATAAAGTACACTTATGTCTTATGGGATGGAAACTGGCTCCAAAATAGACAAGACGGTAAAGTGTATTTCCAAAATAATAATAATAATTTTTAAAAAAGTAAAAAAAAAGAATAAAAAAATTTAAAATGCAGCGCTCCCTGAGGCGAGTGCCGTGAACTGCAGCCGCAAGAAAAGAGCACAGATGAAGACTATTATCTCGTTTACCACACAGGATGAAGTCCTTCCTGCATCATTAGAGTTCAGCAATTCAGCTGTTCAACAATTCAGCAAGAAAACAATTCAGCTATTCAAGTAGTCCTCCTTCCCTTCTCCTCCCCTCTCCACTTTAACAGTGAGAACCTCCTCGAGCAGGACAATGACCAGAATCTATCTATCTATCTGTCTCACTCTTTCTCTCTCACACACTCATGCCCCCCCCCTTCTAACCTGGTTCATTACAAGCTGTATATGTATCAATAAGATCTCCAACAAGTACGGCGTGAATAAGAAATAGCAAGCGCTACTCGTTAGAATCACAAAAAAAAGAAGGAAAGGAAGAGCGAAAGAAACTTGCACTCATCCAAATGAAGGGCAGACAGTGTCCTGCCTCGGGTTTTGCCGTGGCATTTTACAACTGGGAGATTTATGACTCATTAATGTGCTTACTACTCTCCCAACCCAGCTGTGTTTGCCAACCTGACTGCAAGGTGCATTGTTATGTTACGGGGTTGTTCTCCTTCTCACACGCACACACTCACTATGTGCTAATGAAGGCCCTTATAAAACCAGGCACTCCTCAGTCAAGTGGTGATTAGGATGTCATAAAACAGATAATTCGACCACATATACATGAGCTTGGTGGGTCTGTGGTTTGGATCGGCCGCCCGCGTGTTTGTGCATGTGAAAGGTGAGGAGGGACGCGAAGAGAGAGCTGAAAGTCAAGTGGGGCATAACGGGGACACTCGGGGCAGTGGGGGTTAAAGTGATACAACTGTACTTTTTTTTATAAGAAAATAAACATAAGCTACAATGGACATCTATATTGGATATCATTAATAATTTTATCGATAAAGTGCTTGTGAGACTGTGTGTGAAATGACATCGACATATCGCGCCACTGATTGATGATAGAATCAGCTACGGTTTTGTGCAGGTGTGATGCAACAGGGCGTGGCCAATACTATACATACGTAACCTGCGTTATGTACATGTAGCGTTACTATAGCAGAATCATTTCTAGGATCTGGTTCTAGCATTACAGGGCCTTTTTTGATATTACGTAGCCATAATAATAAGATCAGGAATGCTTGCATGAAGTCAGTAATAAAAATCAACATTAACCATAATTAAGCTCATTATAAAAGTGAAATGAAATTATAGATGATTGATAAACATCATAAGGTTTCATTGTCAAATTGTTCCTGTTTTGCGAAAGCAGACATCCATGGCTTTTTCTTATCAGAAGCATGAAAAAAGAAAGCTAAGAGAAAGAACTACTGACATTCTGCTTCAAAGCAAGACAGCGGTAGAGCTGCACAGTTAATCGAAATCGCAATATCGTTCTGTGCAATGATTTAAACGCAAAAAGGATGCATTTGCATTGCTAAATATTGCCAGGCATCCTCTTAACAGTATCGATTGTGCTGTTATTTGATGTTAGCTGAGATATACTGTATATAACTGAATATTAAATAGTACATTTAATAATTACATATCAGTTTAAACCGCAATCGCAATATCTATCAAAATGATCACTATGTGATTTCTTTGGTCAAACCTGGTCGTGCCACCCTGGACAAGTGAATTATAAAAGTGCATGTAGGATCCCAAACAGGAAAAACAAACAAACAAAGCAAAAAAACATCATGTAATGCAACTGAATTTCTATTTTTATCCATTCTAAAGCTGCACGTGCCATCTTTTCCCACAAACAGTTAAATCATCCAACCTGAGAGCGATGACAAATTATTGGAGTTGAAGAAAAGAATAAGTAAATAGAAAAAAAAAATTAAGGAAATTATTATCATAATATGATGATAATGTTATCATATATATCAATACCTAATGTATAGCAATAAATTTAGTATTAGGATATTTATATATTAACTTTTCTTTTCTCGAAGTGTGTATAAAATTTTTTGGCTGACTCTGTACACACACAGACACAATAGATAGCTATACTATATAGATATACCATACTAGTACTGTACATTATTTACATTATTATTTATATTTATATTATTTATTATTTATATTTACATTAATAGCTAGATAAGACTGTTTAGTGATTGAAGTGTTTAATGAATGCAGCTGATGAAGACTTATTTTTTTGCCTACTGTTATTACCCAACTAGAGGACAAGGTTGTGAAATACTGGTAGAGTTTAATGGTTTAACACCATTATGTATCTGAGCTTATTAATAGAATCCAACCACCATCTTTGGAAATAAACCATTTTAAATTAAACAGGTTTTCTGTTCTTTTCATAGTATAGAGAAAGGAATTAAGACTCTTGTCCATAGCATGTACAGCAATTGCCAGAAACAAAATAAAAAACAAAACCCAAGCATGAACATATTCTATTAAATATACCGCCTTATACAGATGTCTTACCTGTATAACCTGCTTTGAATCCAACCTGAAGTTAAAATCGCCAAAGAGGAAATATGGCACGTTCTCATACCGCTGGTCAGTGATCCTACACAGAGAAAAAGAGAGACAGTGGACATATCAGCAGAGTAACAAACGAATTCTTGTTGATATCTAATAGTGAACCAATTATCACCAACTCCTTTTCATAAAGCATTCAGAAAAACTGATTTGGTTTTAATCAGGTGTGCTGGATCAGTGCTGAACCTCATCCTGTAAGAAACTACATCTTCATAAACAGGACTAGAGGGGTCACAGTGGCAGTGTTTGTGAAGAGAACAGCACTCCCTAGTGGAGGATTCAAACTACACTCACAGTGAGAAGGAGCTGAATAAAAAGCATGGGTTCACACACCGCTGCTGATCTCCAAGTGTCTCTCAAGTTGTCGGAAAGTGTGTTAAAATCCTAAAACACCCCCGTTTGTGACAACACACACCTGAAAACAGCGGCACGATTTAACCTTGCCAAGCTATCAGTCTGCTATATAGTGCATTATATCCCATTTCCTCCAGCACTCGGTGCAGCTCTCTGAGACAGAGACCCGGACGATTCATGGAGTCCTGAAGTCATGGAGCGCTTCCAGAGAGCACCGGGTCTCTACAGTCTTCCCCGTTCTGTCTTCTCTTAATAAACACTCCTCAGATGAGGAATAATTAACTCCACATACCTAATCATTTATTTTGTGAGTGTGTGTGTGTGTGTGTATGTGCTCGAGTCAGTGTATGGGAAAAGGGGTAGGAAAGTGTCTTCATCCTGGATTAATTGGCGCGGATGCTGTGGTGGCTAATCGCTGGGATAAATCTCCCCCCTGCTCCCGCTGCCCAGTATCACTGTATTTATGAGCTTGTAGAAGACGGGTCTCACGCCGGTGACTCTGTTCCAGGAGGGTACTCCCAGGGAACTCTAGATCTATGTATGGGTAAGCGAAGGGGGGTCTAAAATGTGCGATTTTATATTTTGGTGCAGTTCAGCAGCTGAAGTTCATGTGTCATTCATTCTGACATGTTAGACAGGAAAACATTTTAGTCATAAGCTTGATGGGTGACATTCAAAGCACTTTTACTCAATTATTCATTATTGTCATTTAAAAACAGAACTATGACATAGGGCTTGCAACCCCAATATGAACATACTATTTGGAATGAACAGATATTTATTTGCTTATTTATTACTCACTCACTCATCTTCTATACCGCTTTATCCTGTATTCAGGGTCGCGGGAACCTGGAGCCTATCCCAGGAGGCTT
>JAOTRS010000039.1:20053200-20065513 GCA_028565755.1 Dinotopterus cunningtoni | reverse complement strand
AGAGAGAGAAAGGGAGAGAGAGGGAGGAGGGTGGGAAGGAGGTCTGGCTGACTGATTAACCTTTGACCCCCTGGGCCTCCCAGGGTGAGGAAGCAGTTCACAAAGTCACTGCTGATCGACATTAATACCACATCCAGCACAGAGCTATATCTTACAGGCTGCTGCAACACTCCCCAATAGCACAGAGGTTACTGCATTATGCCTTTTAAAGAGTTTTTTATTTTTTCTTTTCTTTAAGTTGCCGAGCCTACAGAGATAAACAACGCGGCTGATGTTCGTGCTGAACTTCCAGCAGCGATCTTTCTTACAGCATTCAGAACATAGAAGAAAAAAAAAATAATAATAATCAAATGATCACTGTTTATTGATTTGCTGCACATCCTGCAGTTTTAATAAACCCATTCAGCTTCCTGGAGGGTCTCTCTTACGTCCATGAGGCAGCGTCTTTAACCCCGTCTCATGCTTTCTCCCTCTATAACTCAGTGTCTCTCTCCTCCTCTCTCACTGTCGTTCTGGGAAAAGCCGAAAAGGGAAAACATTTAGATTGGAGGGCTCTTTGAATGGGGTTGACAGTTGACTGATGACCGTCCATAAAGTGACAAAGAATAGCTGTGTGGCAGTCGGTGCGGCCCGGCGCTTCCCCCTGGGAAACTAATTGCCCTGAATTGTTAACGGCAACATTATTTTTCTGCCAATCACGCCGTTTCAATGCCCCGAAAATGAGCATGAAACAAGCCTTTTGACTGAACAGAAAAGTTAAATGTCTCCAATGTTGATCAAATTAACTTCAGCCTCCTGACAATGGACTATATTTGTGTGAAAATAATGGAGAGGGACAAAAGGCGTCTTTTCGCCAAGATTTCACAGTTGTGATGTAAAACTGTTTCGGCCTGAACCCGAGCAGCTTCTCTGAAAGGAACAGCAAATGGAGACACATCCACCCGCACAAAAGCTGCGCCTGTAGGGAGAGAAGTTATTTGCTCAGACGTAGCTGCTGAATATCTGGTGGTGGGGCAGAATGAAAAAGTCAAGTGATAAAATCAATCACTATTAAACATAGCATTCTCACCATTTAGCCTTTATCCTTTATAAATATTTAATTTATTTAAATTGTCATAATAATAAATGTTACATTTCCTGTCTATCTTTTGTTTTTGTTTTTTTCTTATTTTTTTGTTTACATTCAGAACTAAATTACAAAATTGAAATTAATCCATATGCCATAACTGGACATCAAAATATTGCATATGATCATAACTTTTTGCAGTAAAGAAAAAAGCATAATGTACTATTAAAATAATATGATGCAAAATATGGTAGGACAGAGAGAGAGAGAGAGAGAGAGAGGGGCTAAATGCAATAGTCTTTCAGCATTGTTCCCCTGAGGCCTTTAAGCAGTGGCGAGATAAACAGTGTTTAGCAGCTGAAAGGGACAGAGGAAAAGAGCTTATCAGGTGTGATCTCAATGGGCTGGAAGATGCACAATTAGCCCTCTGAGGAGATAAGGGCTTTAGAGAACTTACACAGTGACCAAAGGCACGGCCGTTCAGTAAGGACTTAAAACGCAGCAAGAGACGGTAAGAAAATGTAATGGATTCTCACTCGGTAAGAAACGGTACCAGCACAGGAGAAGAGGAGCAACCAAATGGGAAAAGGTAGAGGGGGGGGGCAGAAAGAAACACTATGGTAAAATTAAATAGCGAAAGAGGGGGAGGTATGACTACATACTCTACCCTCTCCCTTTTCCTGCTCTCCCTTTTTTTTGGCCTAGAAGTCATAGCGAAGGACAATGGGCCCAAAAGCTGGTTCCCAACGAGCGACTGAATAGCCACACTGTTGGTGGTAGCACTTCATTCAAACAGTTCCACAGCCACATTGTCCTCCTCGATCGGCACGGGAGAATAGAGTTTGCTGGTGGCTGCCAAAAGGTTAGCGGCCCCGGTGAAAAGAGCCGAACATCATTCACTGGCCCTAACAGAGCCGGGGGGAGGCTTTTGTACTCTGCCCTCCCTTCCCTCGGTCCGTCCGGATCCATCAGAGTAAGTCTGCGTCTCCATGACTGATGTGCTGTTACACTCTGTAAACCAGCAAGCGGGAATGAAACACACTCCCAAGTCGATGTTTTAGTCCCACCCACAAAACTAAAAATACAACCAGGACCTCCCCGGAAAGGGCAAAGATTATACTTTCGGCACCTTTTTAATAAGCGTCGCTGTAGAGGTTCGAGGTGCCGCGCAATACGGACACGCGGTTTCACAGGCAGTCACGAGCAAGAGAAACATCTGCATGGATCGTAGTGACTTTTCTGGTCTTTTTACAACATTAGACATCATGGGGTATAAGGGGGGAAAAATACACACACACACACACACACACACACACACACACACATTGCATTGGCATGGCTGCACTGCCTCAGAAATAGGAACTTAGGTGTAGTATTCATGAGACGACTTTTAAAAATAAATCAACTTCTCAAACACTGTGGGAGGAGAGAAAAAAGGCTAAATAAAATATGGAGCAAATCCTCAGTGTAAGCAGCAAGGGCTCCTTTTCATACTTCATTATCTCCATAAATCCAAGTAAATATGGCTTAATAAAAACTGTAAAAGATGCAATATTCCTAAAGCACCTCCACTTGGCTGTCATTAAAGCAGCTCCATTCTTTCATCAGATGAGAAATCAAGGAGGGAGAAGGGGGAGAAAAGAAAAAGGATCTCCGAAACATAAAAGCAGGTCGTAACTCAGGGTGTCAGCCGCCTGGCTGAAATATGCCAAGCATATGCATGCAGTTATTCAAAGTGGATTTGTGGTAATGCCATGGAAGTCACTGTGTGCATTCAGATTCCATGTTAGGGAGTGTATCATGACGAGAGGGCAGCAATCCGTCAATAACGAACATGCTCGCACATACGCGCACGCGAGGTCTATAAGTGATTGCACAATGACGCATTTTATGATGTTTTGACTCGGTCCTCGAGAATTATGAATTTGAAATAGAATTATGAGGTTACAGTAAATGTCATTATATAATAAATATATCATTGCTACATCAGGGTTGTGCACGCTATGTATAAAAATGGCTTCTACAGGACTCATTCACTACATTTAGATGGGTGACACGTTACAGCGTCTCTGTAAGGAGTCACGAAAGCAAACGCCACCGGAACAGCCTCAGTGCACCTTTGGGTATTGGATTCTACAAAGTGCACTAAACATCATATACTATATTCATTTAATCGTTGATTCAATCGTTGATTCATTCCGATCAACTGAGTAGAGATCCGAGCATAAAGTATGACCTAAATTATTTTATACTCATTAACACTTTAAAACCTCCCACAGAAGAGCTCCACCAATGTGCATCTGTCATACGTCAATGCAACCTATACACCTCAACTTTAAGACTATATACTAGACGTGTCCGCTAGTTCACTTGCTTGGGATTTAATCGCACACTCATAAGCGTGTTTTTAAAATAATGTACAGCGCCATATGTTGAATTTTGGATTAACCAAATTTTTTTCAAGGTCAATTTTTTTAATGCCATAAAGGCATTTTACATTTAAATTTCAAATGAGCATATCTTCTCTTCTCATGGGCTGACCTTAATGAAACTAAGCCTATATGTTACCTCAAGTGCGGCCAAATACAACTGTGAAAACCCCACTAAAATGCATTTAGTAGTTTTTATGTGATGCGTGCACAAACAAACAGACAGACCACCAAAAATTCCAAAAACCATCTTGATGTGTTTTATTACTTGTCTTACGTTACCCCAAATAATTTTTCCCAATTATTTTTAATATACAGACAAGCCAACCTTACAGTTTTATTATATGCATAGATGCATATTATATATGCTTCTATGCATATAATAAAACTCCAAGTAAATATGGCTTATTTATGTAAATATGGCTAATATACACAGTATATATTAAATATGTAATATTTGGCAAGTGCAATAAACCCCCAAAAATGAAAAAAAATTTTGTAAATATTTTTTTAAATAGAGACGCGCCACAAATGTCAACCATAACATTTTAAATGTAAAAAAGTTGCAAAAAAACCTTAAAACAAAATGTATTTGGTCCATTTTTGTCGATTAGTTTGTGAGATATACTCATTTTTGTAAACAGGTGCGTCACATCGCGTCATTAATGAACAAAAACACAGCAAACCATGATGTGGTGAAATAAAAAAGTTAGTTTTAAGATATTATCATGAAAAATGTTCATTATGAGGACTAAACCAAGAGGAAGTCACAAATAGACACAACACATAAACACGGGTAATCTGGAGCCGACGATCAGCTGGACAAATCATCCTCCTGCTCAGCGACTGACGAAGCATCTTGGGCCATGAACTTTACTTTGCAAGCGGCCACGCGACTATACGCCGCTGTTTATGTGAGAAAAGTTTCATTTTATGCATTGCCGGGGAGAGCGGGGTCACAGGAACATGGTGGTGGTTTTGTTATCAATGTATCAATTGATAGTGAATGGTAAACCATTCACTGAACCCTCATGTCATGTATATGGTGAGACGGATCAACAAATAAATATGCACTTTTACTGTATACATGCTATTAAATGTATATTTGATGAACACTTTTAAGACGCTCTACCAGGTGAATATCGCAAGGTTCTTATTTATGAGATCTCCATATGCATTTAATATTTTGTATGGTTAAATGAATGAAGACTAACATATACAAAATGTTTAGCGTTGTACCATAACTCAGCAGCCTACTACATCATTTCATTCATTTAACAAAAATAATGACAGCCTTTTTTGTTTTTTCATATAACATTTTTATGTAATTAACATAACCTTCCACATTGGACTAAGCCATATAAACATTATAGCCGATATACAGCATGCTTGAAACTTGTGGTCCGTCATTTATAAATCCTTCATGCATTTTGCTTAATTCTTAAACCAACCATTAAACTGGCTAAACTGCAGCAACAGTTGGTTTTGCATAACTTGGGCATGCTTGAAAATATTGCAAGATGTGTTTTCCCACTTGTTCAGGGCTGTTTTTTTTTTTTTTTGCTCACTAGCTTTGGTGCACTCTCGTACCTCTCACTTACTCACTCACTCACTCACTCACTCACACTCGTACCGTTCCAGAACGTAGGTGAGAGCTTTTTGTCGTGTGTCCGAGTAGACAGAAGGGCTGTGTTCCCAGGCCACAAGGTTGGAGGCATCGTGGAACAGATGAATATTCACCAGGTCAAAGGAACTGTGAACACAATGAAAAAAAACAAACAAAAACAAACACTGAGCTTTATTTTGGAGGGCGACACTGAAACCCAATATACTATGAAAATACAGTAATAATACAGGAATAAAACACAACGTCTGCCTTGCCACGGAAATGTCATTAGTTAAAACAGCAGAAGCTCTATTTTCTGCCAACAAGTGTGATTTGCCCTTTGATGTCAACGGTTTTTAATTCTGCATGGTGACACATTATTTCACATTCGTGTATTGCTGGAAATTTCAGTCATAATGTCATTCGAACCCATCCTACCCATAAGGCACTAAACACATAAAAACCTCTCCTTACGCTGTTTGTTTGCATTATTATGACCCCCCCGAATAAAGCATCCAGAACTACTTCTGCAGCAAATCGAATTTAAATACCTCATGCATTCCTGTTCATAAAGTCTGATCTTTGACCCTTCATGCTTTGACCTTTAACACACCACATAGTCTATAAGCGGTACAGCATAAACCGTGATTGACTGCGCGCTCTGCTCTTACACGACTGCGTGCTCGTACATGCCAAAGCCACTAATCTGTTTAAAAATGACATGTGTAGAATGCTATAGATGCTTTCACAGTGCCTCTGCAGCTAAGCCTGTTATTCTTCTGTCACCATTTCATTCTACCGCACTCTCTCTCTATCTACCTCGTGTCATCCCTCTTTCTGGAACTGAGCCCAGTCCCTGTCTCGCATCATCCCTCGATTCCGATCCCCTATTTCAGCCCTTTTGTCCTGTTGTATTTCCTCTATTAGATTACCCACACTGCTACCCCCCCCCCATCCCCCCCACCCCCTTCACCCATCTCCCTATGGACAAAACCTTTAAGATCCTGCACACGCAGGTGCAATTTTATGTAATGTTTTCTGTCATCTGTCAGATAGAGCTGCTTGACTAACGTGATTAGGCCTAATCCAATCCAGTCCTTCTCCAGCAGCTGGACTAAATACAAACACACACATGCTGGGAATGGACATTTCCTAGTTACTAGGCTCAGGTACAGCATATACACACAATAGAAGAGACTGCGTGTGTTTCGGTGTGTGTGTGTGTGTGTGTGTGTGTGTGTGTGTGTGTGTTTCTCTACTTACCAGTCCCCCAGAGCCCAGCGAGTCCTGATAAAGCCTTTTCTGGACCATTTTCTCTGCAGACACACACACACACAGTATAATGAGCAATGATATTCAGCACTGTCTAAATCAGTCAAGGTTCAGATTTTGATTTCAGGAAAAAAAAACTAATTTAAAATGAGGTGAGCAAATCCAGTACTGATTCATTTGGCAGGGGTCTGTGTAACAGAGACATGATTTAACTAAGCAGTTGAGGTTAAAGGGTCTTATTCAAAAAAACAATAGTGGCATCTTGGTATCGCCTTCTGATCCATAGCCTGAAATGTTCACCACTCTTCCAGAGATGATATAAAATAAACCATAATCACGTGCACAGCTGATTTACACAGACACCTTTCATCTTCCAAGAGCAAGATGATGGACAGACTTCATTCTTTTTAAGGTTCACCACCTTTACAATGTCACTGAAATCACTAGACAATAAAACAAGACAAAAGAATTAAAAAACGGTGAAACTGTTGTATTGTTCATGTTAACTTTCAAAACATTTTCCATTTTTTAAAAATTGATTTCGCAGAAAGTTTAAACAAAAACAGTCCAGATGACGACCACTTATGCATCAAAGGTCTCACAAAAACAAATCTTTGCTTTTTACACAGCATGCCAATCTATACAGTAAGTAATACGAATGACCTAATGAGCAGTATGAATTATCAATCATACAGTACATGTACAATACAGCCTCTGCAAAAAGTCCATAACATTCTGTACTTTGCAAAATCAAAGTTTCTCTCTGATGAGAAGAAAAAGCTCATAAGGCTTGAGGGAAGGACAATAAGCTGTTCTGCGTGTACACACGTTCTGCACATAACTAAAAACTATGATCAGTTGTACAGCAGCTCATATTGATCAGGGCACTGGGATACTGATCAGAAAGTCGTGTGTGAAAATCTCCACTTCATCATATTTACCTTATTTGACTGTTGCTTTTATCCAAAAAATGACTCCTAATTGAGGATGTAACTAAATAGTTAAGGGTTAAGTGTCTTTGTCAAGATCTTTCTCAAGATAATGTCAGCGATTTTTTTATTTTGTATACTGACACATTATTTCGTAAATGTGTATTGCTGGAAATTTCACAGTCATAATGTAGCCTAATTCGAACCCATCATTGAGAAATATCATGTTACATCCTCAATTAGGAGTCATTTTTGGATAAAAGCAACAGTCAAACAAGGTAAACATTTAAATTAGGTAAATACTGATATAGGGGACAAAAAGACACAACAAATTTTTATGAACATGTTGGGAAATCAATATACAAGGGTGAGTCAAAAATTATCAACATTCTGTCTGTAGAATTTACTTAAATTACCTTTTTTTGGAAAAGACAAATACATCATTTTCTGACATAATCGTCCTGCTTTTCACTTGTCCATTTGTAAATGAGCTTTTGTATTTTGAGCCACAAATGCACTGCTTTCTTCACCTTTTCATCAGAAGTGAATCTTCGTTCTCGTAGGGCTGTTATTAGGGGACCAAACGGGTGAAAGTCTGATGGAGCGAGATCAGGACTATAGGGAGGATGCTTTAACACCTCAAAACTGAGTGGGCAGAAGTGTGCAGAAGCGAATTGCCATGCAAGATCTCAACGCCCTTGGATAGCGGTCTTTTGCGTTTAATTTGAGGTTTAAGCTTCAGCTCTTCGATAAGCATCTCACTGTAATAAGCACTGTTGATTGTCGAACCTTTTTCCTGATAACATTCCAATACTGGCTCCTAAGAATCCCAAAAAACTGTAAGCATCAATTTTCAAGCTGATGGTTGACTTTTGAACTTTTTCTCGGTTGGCGATTGAGGATGTTTCTGTTCCATACTCTGCTGGTTACTCTCAGGCTCATAGTGATGAATTAAGATTCCCTTTAAGAAACTTTTTTATTTAGAGTATCGATCCAAATTTTGCTTGCAGATCTCCAAACGCTTCTGTTTATGCTCTTCCATTAGTTGTTTCTGCATTCTTCCTTCATGCAAATCATATGCATGCATTTCTGCTCGCACCACAGCTACAAATGAACTGATGTAACACATTCACATCTGCACAGAAGTGACTGGGGAGACATTAGCCTTGAATGGAAAGTGCTGATAAGGCATTAATATTATAATATATTACATAGTGCGGATAATTTTTGACTCACCCTTGTACACTTTGATAACAGCATGTCAGGAATCAAATAAACATCTTGTTTGGAACAACTTTTTCACAATGATCTGTGATTTGCTGAATTTATTGAATTTTTATAACATCTTGTGAACTTTGAACCTCAAACATGTGCCACTCAACCAAACCAGAAGTGCAAGCTTTCTCTGCCACTCTCCCTCTCGAACACACACACACACACACACTCACACACAGCACATGATTTACCACACAGCGCGTTATTAAATGAGAGACAAATTGATCTTGCAAGCATCCTCATTTCCAATGCACTGCCAAATAAATAAGCAGGCACTTGAGCTCGTCCTCTTCGAGCTTCTAATGGGGAGATAACTGCTGCCGTGAATAAACTAATTACAGTCCGGGTCACATAATTACAAATTGACTCATTTTATTTAAAAAAAAATCTTGAGGCAAATTAAAAGCATGAGAAGGATCTGATTGTGCTTCACATTAGGACAAGATTAACTGTATGAAATGGAATTACATTAGCATAGTTAAATTAATCTTTTAGCTACAGAGGAAATCAGGTTTTAGTCTGAAAAATTAAACGCTCGAGATCACTTAGCTAAAATAAAAAAGCACTTGGCTGCGGACAATTTTTCTTAACTCATCTCTGTGCATCACATCTGTGACATTTATGTTCCTGAATCTTGTCTGCAAGTACAGTATGTAAAAGATGCAACTAGAAGACAAAACTTCACTAATAAAAGTTATGAGAAAACATCTTACTAAAGATATTTTCATGTAGTTTTGCTTAATTCTACAAAACACTGAAGCAATACAAACCGACACAAATTTAAGTTTCTTCTGCTTTGCCAAAGGTTTTACAGGATTAGACTAAAACTTACACATTACTGGGGGTTCCTACATGTTACCCCATGTGGGGGCACTTACTTTTGGATATTGTACTGGAACTCAGTGTCTCATTCATTCATTCATTCATTCAGAAACATTTTTTGGATTTGTGTGTGGTGCTATTTTGGACATTCAAATCAGCCACATTTAAACTAAGAGGTGTGTTATTTATTAATTTAAAATAAATAAATATTAAATAATGAATTTGGAATTAAATGATAAGGTGGTCAGAAAATGCATAATAAGTAGCAGGAAATTCATAATGTCTATTTTATTAGGACAGTGGTAGCTCAAATGGTTAAGGCTGTACTGTAGGTTGCTGGTTTTCTGATCGGAAGGTCGGGGGTTTGAGACCCAGCACGGAGTTGGCACTGTTGAGGCCGTTAACCCTCTCTGCTCCAGGGGAGCTATATCCTGCGCTCTGACCCCAGCTTCCTAACTGGGATATGTGAAAATTCCTAACTGGAATATGTGGAATTAATAAAGTACTCTAAAAATTAATGAAAGAAAATGATGTAAAACTAAATTTAGGGTTATTTAGCTTGAAATACCTGGGAACCCCATACACTCCACTGAGTATGTTAGCAACCAGTTGTGAACAGTACTAAAGTAAATGTAATTAAAAGTACATTTTTAAAAGTATTTGTACTTAAGTATTTTAATTTTGGAAGAAATTTTTCTCTGCTCATTTCTAAGAACTATAACACTTTCTATTCCATCACATTATGCAACATCATTTGCTACTTTCTTACTTATGGGCGGAAAAAATGACTAAAATTGCAGCACAGCAGGCAAACCAACCAGGACACAGCACACGCTTCATTGTGGCTGATTTACTTTGACCTGTTGGTTGCACCTATTAGATGCACCCACACAGTAATCACAGAACTTTCCTGTTACCAGATCATTGCATCAGTCTACAATTTCACCTCAGTGTGTAGTGTTGAAAACTTCAAACTTCTGAATGATCTCATATTGTGAAATAAAATGATTAACAGTAGGTGATTAACATTGGGGTAAATAAAATCTTTTGTTTAGCTTTGGATGGAGCTGATGATGATAAAAACAGTTGGCAGGTGGAGTGGAGTCCTACTTTCACACAAATAATATTATATTGGAGCCATAATAAATCATTGGACTTTTAGTTTTGATACTTAAGTACATTTAAAGGTGAATACTTTTGTACTTTTGCTCAAGTGGAAATGAAATATAAATGTAATGCAAATGAAGGACTTTTACTACTTTTACTGGAGTAATATTTTACCCAGGGTATCTGTTCCTTTATTCAATTACAGGATTTGTGTACTTTGTCCATCACTGATAGTAACACAATAATGCATCTTGAAACAATCCTAAAAAGAGCAGTTGCCATCCAACATCCCTATTTACTTCTCTTTTTTATGTTATATATATAATACCGACAATGTGTGTGCCAAAAAAGCTACTTCTGAAGTTTATGCAACATGGTAGTGACCAATCTTGCTTCCCTAAAAATTTCAAGTTGCTACCTTCAGCCGTTTTGGATCGAAAAAGTGTCCGTACCCATGTTGAATTCATGTTGCAATATCTTAACAATTTAGCATTTTAGAATAATACACTTTTTTAGATTTATGCCTTTTCATATAAAATTTAAATTGGAAAAGTTTCATGGGAATGACTATTAAGATCATTGAAAGATTTGAATAAAAAAAAAGTTACAGACACTACATAAAAGGGCCATAAATGTACTTAGAAAATGTCTTTCAATTTAATTCAATTAAATTTTATTTGTATAGCGTTTTTAAGAATTGACATTGTCGCAAAGCAGCTTCACACAATCAGTCTTTCGTTTTGTCTAATAAAAATATAAAAGTGTTGATATATTTACAAAAACTAAGCATTGATCGGGAGATGAGAAGCTTTAAGTACTATGAAAAATGGTTTTATATTATTATATCTGAAAATTAACTTTTTTTATTTTAATTTTTTTAGCACCAATATTGGGTGATTTGATCGATAATAATTTAAAAACCTACTTTTATTGTTGATGACAACACCTGTTACATCATTTCTTAATATACTGTAGACTTAAGATAGAACCAACCACCAAACTTCTCCAGGCACAGTTCACACTCGCTAAGATTCACATGACTGACCTTAATACTAATCATAAATCTCAAATCTTATCCTGACACGTCAACTGACCTCATATAGAAAGAGATAACGTCCGCCCTGACTACTCTCCCAGTCTGGCCAATGCAAGGGGCATCAGATGTCTGTTAGAAAGGTCAGTGGGTAAGAGGTGAAATTGGCTCCTCCGATAGCTCCAGACCAGTGACAATGATGAACGGACGTCCATAAGAGGTCACCATGACCAGCGGCTCGTGCAGGTCCGCCCCAAAAAACCGAGCACAGCGAGGGGGGGTAATGGGCAGTCATGTGGAAACATGATGTGCAGGGGCTGAGCAAGCGAATGGAACAGTCCATAATCTCATATCTGCCCCATATCTGATGACTCAATCATTGTCTAAAGTCAGCCATGTCATGATTCCCAGGAAGAGATTGGGGGCGACGCAGCTAGAACGCTCATACGCAGTTGCCCTTTGTAGTGTTGTGCTTGAGAAAGCCCATAAATTACAAACCCCAGCTGGGCCTGAGAGACATGATGGAAATGTATATGGTAAGAAATGCACGGTGAGTAATAACTAATACTCACAACATGTGATTGATGAAGCACCATATAGGGCTCGTCCATTACTCTTTACTCTATCATTTTTCAAGCTATGGAAATAGTCGTATATAACGAAAGAGGAGGAGGGATAGAAGAAGTAGGATTTGGATGAAGGAGCAACTTACTTAGTACTTTTACGTGCTGATTAACCCATATGGATCACCAAAACTGACCTATTATCTAATAT
>JAOTRS010000039.1:20032571-20050538 GCA_028565755.1 Dinotopterus cunningtoni | reverse complement strand
ATGAGAGATAGAGAAATTATTTTTGGGAGATGGTTGTTTTCGTGTGTGATGATGGGAAGGAGGGGGGGGGGGGGGGGGGGGGTGGGTCGTGGGTGATGTCTGAAGCCTATCCCGGAAGACTTATCCCGGAGAGCACGAGTTGGAGTACATCCTGGATGAGGTGCCAATCCATCGCAGGCCACACATGCATACATACAGAACATGCAAACACCATGCACACAGACAGGAGGCGGGAATCGATCCGATACCCTGGAGGTGCAAGGCGACAATGCTAAGCACTACACCACCGTGCACAATCAGTATACCTCAAGCCTGTCGAATACTCATGCTGATTAATTCTCCATAGCTTGCATATTCATATTTCTATAGTTTATATTAATACCCTTTCCTAATAAGTTATTGTCTAAATAGTAACAACTTCCTCGGGGGCTTGTATACTGTGTGCAAACAGATTTAATAAAAACCTAGAAAACTTTACCACGTGAACAGTGGAAGGAAGGAGTCTCTAGTGTCAGCTCTTTTTAACATTCAAAGACTAAGCTGTACTTAAGATTGCTGACATGGTTATATAAGTCAGTTGTGGTTTCTTAATTCAAGAACGTGTTTAAAGATTCAGGAGAGAAAAAAATGATGCTGAAAGAATGAGTTTTTGTTAGGGATGGGAATCACCGGGGACTAGTCGATACAATATCGCCGTATCTACTATACAGTAGGTGACCATTCGATTTGTACTGTTATTGTGTAAATATCACAATTTTACAAATATTGAAAAAGTTTTTTTTTTTTTTATCTTGTTATAATCATAAATTAACTTTGATTTTTAACTTTGATATAGCTCAACAGCAAATAAATAATAATAATAAAAAATGTTATTAAAGAGTGTGTAGAATCACATACATCACTGAAACTACTTCCCCCCATTTCTACTGGTTATAGCTGTAATAATACAGCAGGCAATAACTTGATTTGTGGACTTTCCACATTAATACATGTACCTATAAATAAAACTGAAATAAAGATTTATTCAAAGAAATGAACAAAAAAAAAAATCATTAAATCGCTGGTAAATTCCTATGGTATATGACTACTAAAAGAAATAATCAAACCTTCTCAATGAGTCCTCTTTCTGTCTTCTTTACTTATGCCATTTAGCAATTAAATTAAAAAACATATTGTCTGTGTGCATTTATTACTTTATTAAGTCCCAACAGAGGTTTTACACTCACAGCACTCTTATCCATTGAATGTATATCCATATCTGGATGTATTTCTCAGTCAGTCGCAATGGATAATCTGTCTACCAAATGTCATAAATAGGATGTGTAACAGTAAGTCTGCTTTGAATCAGCTCAATCCAACTAGGACGTTGGCAGTGTATCCTTTGGGTGCTGTGGGTTGTGCGGTAGGGCCTGTGTGGGCCGGATTTGTTTTTTCTGGCGCATCCCACTGGTGCTCGACCGGATTGGGATCTGGGAGGCCCGGACAGTGGCTTTGGGCTCTTTGCAAGTTGCGCAGTGGGTGTTGTGGAGCAATGAGTGTTCTAGTGCCTTTCTCTCATGACCAAAACTGAGTTTTCTTCGTGAGTTGTGCCACACTGGCTTTACGGACCGGATGGGCTAGCTTTTGGTCCCTACAGGCTTAAATGAGCCTTGGGTGCCCATGATCCTGTCAACAGTTTGCTGGAATATAACTGATGATCAATATTGATAATCAATATAATTTATAATCAGATGTTAAAGTCATCCATCTATCTATTGATTCATCCATCCATCCATCTATCCATCTATAGAGGGGCCCAAAATCCATACACACTTCAACATGAAAAAAAAAAAAATAAAAATAGAGTTTTTGGTTCCCTCCATATGCATGTGTATATATACTGTATGTATACTGTATGCATGTATGTACTGTATATATCTACATATGTATTAGTGAAGAGATGTTTCAAAATATGTCAGTAAGGCAAATAGGCTTTAGGATTGGTGTGTTTGATTTAAAGGCAGTCCAGCTCTGTAACAGCCCTGTTAAAGTGGAATTATGGCTTTATGACCATCATTTTCTTTACTAGGAAAACACGAATAAGCACACAAAAGGAGTTCAAGTGAACTTAAACAGTGAGTAGAGCTGGGCACGTCATATGTACACAGGTAAATCTTTAGAAGAACAGATAAGTCATGCCAACAATAAAAATGCACAAACCTCAGGAAAATAATCTTTAGGGAACTTCTCCTTCTCCAGCATGGACGTGCTCTCTAAAGTGTCTAGTGAGTAGGTCTCCTTGCCAAACACCTTCTTGAACTTCTTGGCTAGATCAACACAAAGATGAGAGTGAATTGTCACAGGGCTTTACTTTCTGAGGAATTAATCAGAGATTGGAACAATGCTGGGGAAAAAAAAAACAAAAACAAAGACGGTGTGCCATTTTCAGACAACTGCTCCACCTACTGGTCTTAAAATAATTACGTCTTTAAAGAACCATGAGCTTGAAAAAAGTGAAAAGTGCAAATTCAGGACCAAAATCCTTACCATGTAAAATGTAGAAATTCAATCGTCCAAAACATGTTGCTATTCAGCAATTAATAATACTCCACCAAATCGTATTTTTTATTTAAATTCTTTTTTTTTTTTTTTTAAATAAAACAAATACGATTATGTGATGGTTACAGGCGGCTGTCCCAGATTCCCTCTGGGGAAATGTTGAGGAATCAGTGCATGTCCTTCACGAGGATGACAGCGGCTAATGCTGACACCCGTGTAATAGCAGAGGCTTTAATTAGTATGTCCAGAGACACCCACGACCTCTGACCTCAGTAGCTGATGAGGTCACCTCAAACCATCGGACAGCTCGAGCATATTAGCAGCTCTGCCTGAAATCTCATGAATTTCATTCTAATATTAATAAGCCTCACCAGTCCTTATTACTAACTCGATTTCTTTCTTTTTTTTTTTTTCCTTAGCTCATGCTGATCACACTGGTTTAATAGAACTGGCAAGGAACGTGTGTGAGGTGCTTCTTTTTTTTTTAATGGAAAGCTTACCTTTGAAGTCAAACTGATGGATGGATTTTAAGGATTCGTGTATAAAGTAGCAACTTCCTAGTGCCTGCATGAAGGAAGAGAAAAAAAAAACATAGATTAAAATACAAAATCAATTTGTCCCTGACAGTACGTTCAAAAAAAAAAAAAAAAAAGTGTGTGAAACAAAAAAAATCATATCATTTAAATCATGTGACACTGAATGAGAGGAAGTGATGACATTTTCTTTTAGAACATTTCCTCCATGTGTACAGCTTCACAAAAGGCCTCACACTCCACCTTTCCCATGTGAATAGACAATACAGGCTATAATAATAATAATAAAAATAATTTTAAAAAAACCCAGCACCTTGTGTTCCCCCTTTCTTATGTAACGAGTTCACTGCACCCAAATATGACATGTAAATTATAGATGGACCCAATTCTGTCAAAGTATCCTGAGCTTCTCAAAGCAGCCCGAGGCAGACAGTGTTTAGCATGACCAAAGATTTACTTCAATAGGATTATATTCTTAATTTTACTGAACAATCAGATAGTTTCCCAGCCTGTAGAACCCCAAACAAACTTGGCAAGAAGGAAAGGAAAAGAAAAAAAAAAAAAAGAAAAAACCTTAGCTTGGGGGATTTGATCCGGTTCACAGGCCACTGACTGCTTTTTGCTTCTGGAAGAGATTTCTCTCCTCGTACCCTTCAAGCAGCAGATAAAGCCAGAGTGCCGGGTTCTTCCCTCTCAGGCCTCAATTGCAAAGAGTCTGTGCTCTCAATGGTCCTGTAAACCTCCGACACCTCCACAATGCAGGGGGTCAGTAGGAGAGGAGCTGCGCGGGAGGGGAAGGGCTTCGAGGAGTTACATGACGACCGAGCCAAACAAGCTGCAGAGTTTGGACCGCGCATAGGAGTAGAGTGCGAGAGGGAGAACAGAAGCGCAGAGAGAAATAAAGGAGGTGAGGAGAGAGCAGATAAACACTCTGGGTGAGTGACTGAGCCGTACTCGGTCCTTTGCATTATGTATGAGGGTTGTACATCCAGAGATGAAGCATTTGCTGATTTGTGGAAAGCACAAACATGAGGTCTTGCCTGTCTTCCTGACACACCACATCAGGCTATCAAACTGAAAACAACTGTCTCATAAAACACGGGAACATCTTCAGTGTCACTTAAAGCCCAGATTACATTCTGGGCCCCGTCTGATTTCGAAAAGAAAAAGCAGACCGACATGACAGGAGAGAGGGTGAGATCTCAGACTTGTCTGTCTGTATGCAGTCCACTTCCATCACTGGATGAACCGGAAGGGGCTGGGAAAGTGCATGAGACACTGGGTGACAAAATAAGAGAAAAACCTAAACAAATGAGCTGAGAAACAAAGTGAATGTATGTGTTGTACTGTATGAAATTATTAAACAGGTAACACATGATAAAAAGGCTTTGAATGGGGGTTGATTATTGCGAGTGTGTTTCAGTAGAAACAGGGAAACAACATCTGGATTTACATCAACAGGAAATAAATCAGTTCACTGAAATGTTGTCAAAAGCAGACGTTTAATGTCTATCATTTATATTATGTGATATCTAAAGAAGAATATTTCAGCAACCATTTTTAAGTTGATTGAATGTTAATGCAAGGCATGATCAGACTATCAGAAGGAGCATTTTATTGAGGTTAAGAGATACAACAATATACTATTGATTTCACAATAACGTTTGCCACAATATGCTTTTTTGAGATGGGGTAAAATTTGAAAACGTTTTTTAAATAATACAGATATTTTTTTTCCTTCTTATATCAAATATATATGATGTAAATATAAATGTAGATATATATAAAATATATATATATATATATACATTATTTTAATGCTGCACCCCATGTACTGCTGTGAAATTGAAAATTAACGTACATGTCCGAAATACATTTTTAAAAATAGTTTTAGATAAGTGTAATATGATATTTTGATCATATCACCCATATCAAATATCTTAATATAAGTATAGGGTGAGAGAACAGTATAGGCCTGAAAGCTTCACCTGAACAAGGAAGGATTCTGTTCTGATTCTTATTTATTTCGATGATGAGGTTTAGGACCAGTGTCCCCTTAGAGGACTGCATGCAGTTTAACAGAATATTTATTCTGAAATCCTTATTATACAAAAAGCATTTAGAGGAAAGATCCTCAAGAAGAGATAACCGTTTTAAGGTAAATTGGTCAGAATTATGATTATATCATTTAATGTAAAACAATAAGTGATAGTAATTAATAGTTTGCTCTGCAGTCTTAAAACCATTAAGGATTGACAACACTTTTGCATCATCAGACACTTCACTTAAACCTAAAGATCTGAACGATTCCCTGTGATATCATTATTTCTTATTGCTCCTTATACAACCAGTGCGTCCTTGCGTCACAGTAACAGGTACAACAGCAGCAGCTGCCCTCTCCCAGCGGAGCTCAATGCTACATTAGTCACTCTTTGTTCTACTGTCACACAAAGCTATAACCAAATAACCTCTCTGAAAGCAATCATCGCTAATGGCATCGTCATGATTACTTTGCGCAAAGTACAATTAATCGCCTCTCAAATAAATGGTAAACAATTGCACCCAAGCAGCGGCCTGAGCCGTCATAAAAATTCTATAAGAGAGTTCTAATAAATATTTAACGTCGGAGGTTAAACCGAATGCCTCGTTTTCCCCCTCGCTCCTCCCCCTCCTCCTGAGCCGGGGCGCTCTTCATGAAGAACCTATTATATTAGCAGGCCACAATTAATCCATTTGTCTTGAGGCATGACAGCTTCAAAATATTAATTGGAGCCGGAGCGCGCTGACAGGAAGTGCTTATCTTCTTACCCGCTGCTTTACAATGACCCACATCAAGCGTATGTTTGTCACGTCCTGCCTTATTGATTACCTGCCAGATTCACTTGAAATAATTAAAAGTATATTTTACATATTTATAAACTGGACTGTCACGATCACTACTTAATTTTCCATTAGTAAAATACACTCTATTAAGCGCACCGGGCCGGCCTGGGAAGGGACGGGAAAGGAAATGAGTAATCGCGGTAATTGTAGACAGAAAGACAATAACTGGGCCATAAAAGGCAGGTTTTACAGCCGGCCCTTGGAAGGCTCTCTCTCAATCTCATTCTTGGCCACAGGTGGAAAGCTGCACCACCAGGAAAACAAACAAGAGATGAAGCACAATTCAGGACGGTGCCTGCATCACACCCCGCTAAATAGTGCTTTCCAAAATTAACAACAATGGGGGAAAACGGTAATCTTACTCAAGCTCAATTGTCTGAAACGAGATTTGGCAGGCTTCTGCACGGCGCTACAGTGCATGCTAAGCCTTGCCCGGAGATATGCACTCAATGAGGAAAAAAAAAAGAGGCCAAAATCTCATGACCTTTAATAGATTTTCTGCATTCTATTTGAAAAATGAGCCATAAAGCAAACATAAATGTAGTCATTTTTCGCAGCAGTCGGAGCGCTGCTTTTTGCTGCAGAGTCGGGATGCAGGCGCACACTCGAGTGCGATGCTTGTGGGTCAGGAGCTCAAGGCGAGGGTCAGGCTGTTAGTCATGTACAATCATGTCTTTGGTTAGGTCAGTGAGGGAATGCAATATAAAAGCTTTTAAATGGAGAAAAAGTGCATAGTAGACTTTAGCAGGGCATGAGTGTTGCTCGTTAGCACACGTCAGCTTCTCATTTTAGCTAAAAGGTAGTAAATGGCTACTAGCCATAACCTTGAGCATCACCATACCTGCGTAGCTAACCCGAACATCAGCGTTTTCGCTCAGTATTAAAAATCAGGATAATGCAATTAACTTAAAGACAAAATAGTATGCAGAAAATACATTTCCTTCATATAGTATTAACAATCAATTAATTAATAAAGGTATTAAACAACTAACCAAAAAGTAAAGAAATCTGACTTTTACGACCAAATGCACAATTAAAGCATAAATGAAAAATTCGGGATATAAAGAATAAATAAAATAATAAATTAAACTCATTGCAGAACCCTAACAGATCCTTGAAAGATGCTGAAAAAAGCAGGCATGGAGCTTCGGTGTGGATACATGTCGCTCTCCGACTATGTGGAATTCCCAAAGTGCCCTCGCACCTCACACCACAGATTTTAAAAGGTCAGCCACGCATGCTGCCAGGATTCAACGTCTGGTGAATTCATTTTAATGTCAATTATGAAGCCAACTTGACAACCATGATCACACACCTAGACTAAAACATGTTTAAAATCGTAATTTCATGGTCAGACTCAGCTTCCCGACCACGCAGATAGACAAAGAGGAGTGCAGAGTTTGTGACATCTTCGAGTCTTCACGTCAAGGGAATGCTCTCATACACAGACAAGAGCCCCTTCAGACGCTGATGGATCACTCCTGCATCCGGCCTGCTTGTAAAATAAGCGCTGGTGACGGAGGAACTTTAAATGAGAGTTTTGTCTGTGTATCCAGTCAGACCTTCCTGCAGCAGATGAATAATAGACAGCGTGGCTCAATACTCTGAATACTCAATCAATGAGTGAGGTGCTGTTTGGCAAACATATATGGCTAAGGATTGGAGGAGGGGGAGGCAAGGGCATCTCGATCTGTATTTCTCCGCTGAAAAGCCACCGTGTTATTGATGCTCTGTCTCTCCTCGTCTTCTTCCTCTCTCTCAGGGTGTTGTGATTGCTGAGGATGACAAACAGCCTGTTTGTGCAGTATTGGAGGTTTGTGCAGGGCTGCTCGAGAGGTGCTGGCTCACTCTGGATCCTGAATAACAAGTGCTGCTCTCTCAGGGCTCGGTGCTGGGCCCGACTTTAAAGCCTAACTCACTCTGGGCCTGTTTTAGACTCACTGTGGCTTTCATCCCAAGTTTAAAATGAGGTTAGATGATGATGGTTACTTTGTGACCTTGAAAAAGCATTGAATAAGAATAATAGGAATATTTCTATTAATATTTACTATTTTATATTGTATTTTTTATTGGTTATTTGGCCAATGAAGTAATCTGGAAAAAAAGTTGTTATTGTCAAAGTTGTTATTGAAGGAACATGGCAGGCAGGACATCCTGCAAAGACTTTTCACAGAGGATTCCATAAGCCTGGTAAAAGTTAAATGTGCTAAATGTGAACAAAATCTTGTGTCAAGTTACTGTAACTACAATTTCGTTAATATCAGGCCAGATTTTTTGAAATATTAGCAAAGCAAGATAAAATGCAGAATCAAAACCAACAACCCTTATACTGCATATTAAAACATGCATACACATCCATAACCAAGGTTTTTAGTAGTGCCACAGTACAGTATATTCACAATGAAGGCTTCAGTAAGTTACAAATTTTAAGGTATTAAAAATGATCAATTAAAATCGCATATGATTTTGTATTTTTACAATTACAATAGAATTTCTTGGTCATTTTTAAAATAGTCACGTTGACTTCATTACAGTATTACAGTACCCATGATACCTTGACATAAAAGACATCACAAATTCCAGTTTGATAAACTTTCATAATCTGAAATTACGATTCATTAATTATAGTATTAGCTAATGGTTAATGTCCTGTTTCCCTATACATTCCATACCTGTTACATGAAGTTTAAAAGACTTACTTTAGTTTTATTCACAAACAGATGTTTAAAGTTCATTCATCACTCTTATATTCATTAAATATTTTAAAACATTTAAACATTCTTCATGGTTTGTATAGTACAAATACTTGGATTAAACAGTACAAATACTTTTGGAGTTGCGATGCCAACCCTTACTGCCATACACAATCGGTTTCACATGTGCTCCCATCCTAGCACGTACTCCTCACAGCTTCCAACAACTGTTCCGACGAATTTTTCTTCCGTCAATGAAAAACTCAGTCATGGCTCAGTAGGAGTTCAGGTAGACAGGCACTCAGAGACAGAAAAACAGAAATAGAACCGCAGAGCATTCTAAAAGAGTGCTCCTCTCATTTAGTTAAAACGCTCCCTAAACTCCAGTGGCGTGCTTTTATGATTGATCTGCGAACCGCTGATTTTATTTCCCCTTTTTGTGGAAAACGTTATGGATAGGTCTAAACAAGGCGTAATTGGCCAAACCGGCTGGCCACGCAGGACCTGCCAACAATCCAGGCTGCTCCCGGGGTTGGCCGCCCAGCCGGGGAAATATTGTGCATTAATTTCATTTAGTCTCTCCTTCCAACATCCAATGGTACAAGTTAATTAAATTGCTTGTCCATTGTGTTCATCCACTTACAAAGTTAATGATATTGTGCAGGAGGATTAAAGAGCGTTTTATAAAGCGTGCAGGATGGGAGCTGGCAGCCTCTACATTGCCCAGTTGAACCCTGTCAGTCGGCGAGGCCGGTGGCCCCCGTAATTAGCAGTGAAATAGATGCTTCCATCTGCCAATTCCCTGCCAGGCTCATCTGTCGTACCGAGGGTCCTCCAACCTGCCCGCCCGAAGGTCCTAAAGCAATAAAACCATCTCGCCAATGATATTCAACCAGAACGAATGCGTACGGGGGGCGAAATCATAATGCAACTATACATAATGTGAGTCAGAATTATAAGGAGGCATTTCAGAATGCCGGATTTCTTTTTCTTCCATCCATGACACAGTTTTCCAATGCTCGAAACCAATTACAGTATGTCCTACAGTACTGATATAGGCCTGTCTAGTTTGAATAATGCAAGAGCAAAAATTCTTGCTGGGGTCATTTCATATGATGTTGAATTAAAGCAGGACCAGTTTAGTTCTCTAGTTAAGTGCATGTCATGTTGTCTACATTATGGTGAACAAGAAAATTTGAGTCAGAAATTAAGGATTTAGGTTCACTGTAACATGTACATGTACATCCAGAGCGACTGACAAAAGTGCTTAAGGTTCCGTCATTGGATAGGTCCTTACATTAGGTTACTAGGTTCCTAACTATAACTACTTTAATTTAGTTATAGTTACTTACAGTATTTCACAACCTAACATTATTAAAGTTATATTTATTATTGATTTATTTTATAGCTACGAGTTATAATTTATAGCCATTAAGCTGTTTGATTGGTCCCTTAAATTTAATCCAAATCTCAGTAAATCCATTACAAATACATTAATAATATCATCTTTAACACAATGTGTCCCATCAGTGTAAAGCTCAGGAATAAACACTCCAAGACTCATGGAGTTGTACACATTTAAATATTCTTCAAGAAATAAATGTCAACCTAGCGTGTTACATGGAATTTATTTGACAGTTTAATTGGTTATTTCGGAATATTTCGGGAAACCTCTTGCCTTATGATCATACAAACACAGCCAGGCATGAATGTATGAAGAATGTTGTTATAAACTCATCACATCATCCTAGATATGATTTTACTTACAAAATGTCCAGTCTAATGCTTATGATTTAATCAACTTTTACCTACATAAACACACAACAGGTACTGCAAGAAGAACAAATATATACGCTACACAAATGACTAAAGGCCAACAGTGAGTCTGCAAATACAGGCACGGTACACACTGAGATCCAAAGGTCGTTCCACAAAAAGCAGTCAATGGTTTCGGATACCACATGCAATAAATCTGTCATTCCAGCCCAGATAGCAATCAACAGTTTCCATATATTAAAAGGACAACTACTTTGGTGAGATATAAGATCTTGATCGCTCCCTGAAACCTCAATCCTCAAATAAACCAGTGATTTAAGTGGCTGGCATGGTGAATAACCACTCTCTCCGAGTAAATATGAGCCACTGAGCTAATCTCATCATCCCCCAAAGGCCCCGCATATCTGATGAATATTATCCGCGTTATTAGATTTGCCAAAAAAGAAAAATCAAAGGCTGAACAATTGAGGGATCCATTAGTAATTAAAATGACATTACCTCGCTCTCTCTTTGTCCACTTCATGTGGCATTGCCAAGACCATCATTTGATTGTTTCGAATGCTGGGGGATAAAATGCTTTTAATATACTTAGGCTCATTAATGTAAATCATATTCCACTATGGATGTCCAATAATTAAAAAGAATATTTCAACTTGTGTCATTTGTTTCTTTTCAAAAGGTATCCTCATTAGATAGATACTTTTAGAAATGACAGGCCTAAAAGGCCATTGATTTTTCTTTATTCTCTGCTTCTGAAAATATTGTTAATGTTGACATCGAATGTTCATCAATCTAGATTATCATGCTATTTAATATGTGGCCTGCTCCTCCGATCGTCCGTTATGCATCTGATTGGATTAGGAGTGTATCAGAGGGAAGGAAAACTACAGGCTTTTCAGGGGATTAGCAGACATGGATGGGACATGACAGCAAGGTGTCATATGCAATCAAAATCTAGCAGAAGGAAAGTTGTACCAAGTTGAACCTTGCTGGAATTGCAGCCTTCTGTGCAATAGAACCGTGTGGATCGGCTTCTTTATAAAAGGTTCATATTGGAGTTGCTTGCTTGCTGTCTCTGGGGTCTTCAGATTAAAAGTCTAAGAGCACTTCATCAGTAAACAACACAACAATTGACGGCTAGATAACTAATCCGACACCAGGAATATCTGTATATCCGGGCTGATGGCATGCGCCGGTTTTCTATCAAACACTACCACCAGCGAGACCAAGAGGTAGCAAAAGTACAAGTAAAACTAAGCTTACATCAACAAATTTTCATTTTGTTTACAGGTCGTTTGCTTTAATGCTTAATGATTAAATTAATGCGCCAGTATGTTAATCTGTACTGAAAATACAAAGTAGTCTGAGTGTAAACCTGATCATATGTTAAGGAGTAATGTGTCTTCTGTGCTCTTTTACACTATGTAATGTAACACATTAGGTAGGGAGAACATCACCATAATTTAAATATAGGCCGCGAATAAAACCAATAGGATGTGGGATTTATCGTAAGTAGAAGATTTTATGCTTTAACTACAAGTAAGAAATGTAACGTGGTTAAAAAATAAAAATATTAATATGGATACAAAGTAGAAACATTATGCAATTTTATAAAATAAAATTGTGGGATGTCTAGTGAAAAAGTTTGAAAAGAACATGCAGTCAGAAAACTATTGAAGTTAGAAAAGTAATTCCAACCAAAGACATTGGATCAATAAGTCGGTGTGCTCTTTCCTTTCCTACGTTCGCAAACTATTCATGCGAACTTCAAATTGTCCCAATTAACCACAAAATGTTACGTTGTACTCACAAACCACTGTGTGTGAGTGCCAAACTTATGCTGAACTGGCACAAACTGTCTGCAGTACCTACAACACCTTACAATTTACTATGAGTTGGCAAGACCTGTCGAGATCTTTTACTATTTCTCACAACTTCCGTAAATTTGTCAAGGCTATGTTCTTCTGCTCATGGACCATATAAAAGGCAACCCATTTCCACAGCTTTTCATCCGTATCCTGCCAGCGCACCTGTTAACAATGACCCGGAGACCACTGTTTTGGAAAACTTCTCATGAACATTCTTCTTAACATGCTTTTTAAAATTTTATGCAATCCATCAAAGCACAGCTAGCAAAACAGTCTATAGTAGAACATCAGGGTTCCATCCTCCTTACTGAGGTGAACTACTGTACGTTGTTGGTGGACATAAAAGCATCCTAGCACCCTACCTAGTGCACTACATGTTGATTTATGTAGTAACTAGCCACCCAGACTAGTTACTGTAGCTAGCATATTTTTTAAGAATCGTTCTGTTGTGGTGGCTGGTGTTAGCATGCGATCGCGAGGGCGCATTTGAGGCTATTAGCAGGACCGTGATAATTCTTGACTAATCATGAGTTGAAATCGTGACAGATTGAAAAAGGTTAATATTTAAACACGAGGATATTCATCAATACACTAGACAGCAACATCTAATGTTTGGGGCGTTTTTTTTCCCCCAAAGTCAAAGTCTTGGGCTAACATATATTGCCTAAGCTGCACAGTTCTTTTTGTACAATGAAGCATAAAGTCTGACACTTCTCTCCAAGTTACTTTCTGATAAAAAGTCAGGTACGTTTATTTCAGAAGCTCCAGCAGATACACGGGATGTACAGTAGAATACTGTTGTTGCAATTAGTATAGTGGACAAGCTGGAAAACAGAAGTGTCGTTTTAAACAAGTACCCCACTGAAGGTCAGCACATTTTGTTAATCCACCTACAGTACTGTATATGTCCCGGCTTGGATTACATTATACCTGGACAAGGGGTATAGGGGCTCGGACTATTGATTGAAAATCCAGGTTCAAACCCCAGCACCACCAAGTTTCCCCTGTTGGGCCCTTAAGCAAGGCCCTTAATCCTCAACTCTTTATATGTGTAATGAGGTAAATGTAAATCGCTCTGGATAAGGGCGTCTGCCAAATGCCATAAATTTAAATGTAAATGTAAGAAGGGGAATCAATTTACTGATACTTCTGGCATTGAAAAATACAGTGACAAATACAGTAACAAATCAAAGACAACACTTCAGAGGCTCATATTATCTTAATCTATAAGTACTGTATGTGAATACTGAAAACCCACCTAAAGGAAGCAGTGCTTCTTAGCTGGAAAGAATTATTGCTCAATAAAAAATATATAAGCGATCTGGCATTAAATCACTTTTGCTAAGCTAATGAGATAACAGAATGAAAAAGTGCAATTCTTTTTGCTTGGAGTAAATCATAGGCCACATCCATTTAGCAACAAGTTATATAAACAGAATAATACCAAAATCTCACATGTGCAGTTTCGTGCGGTGGCGGTAAGTACGGTTAATCACGTTTCACCGCGAGTTTTGGCACTGTGATTACGTTTCCATCTTTCCGCGCAAAATTAAAAATGTCTAATTTTTTTGGTGGTCCTCGCGGAAACTCACGGACTTTGCAGAACATCAGGTGGTCACTCGTGGCGACTCACGATGCCTAACACCGCATCTCACCGCGAGTCAAACCACATGGGTGAGATGGGGTATAAGAAACTATTGTTTCCATTTTTTGTTAATGCTATAGAATTCCAAATTTCCTGTTGTCTTTTCGTTTTCTGACTTGGTGTTGCATTTTTGTTTTGTTAATATTTGGCACTTAGGGGTTCAATAGTTATGGCTTTGACTGCTTCTCAAAAGACAGCGATTGAAACTCCATAGTGTATTTGACCTTGGTGACCTTACGTAGGCCACATTAAATCATCCGCGACATTTCAACTTGAAAGCCAATCAAGAACTTTAATGAAGTCAGTGGTAGATGGGGTCATTTTATGTTTGCCACAAGACTGACATTACTGGAGGAATCTATTTAATTTTATTTTAGTGCATTCAATCTTTCTTAAATGCCTTAAGTGAAGTCCAATCAACAAAAAAAAAAAATCCTCTACTGCAAGTCCTGCAATAAAGCTGCTTTTAAGGCCGTGCCAAAATGGCCCTGGACTCCGTCCACTGCAGGTGTGGAAGTGTACCTGCTGTAGATCGATTCGCCATCTCTCTGGCACTACCCTGACAGGCAGTAGACTAGGCAGGCCATTGTTGACACAACCACAGGAAGTGCCTTTGATTCTGACATTATGTCCCAGTGGCCTTGCAATGACATACTGTCCCCTCCGGATGTCCAATTCGATACAGCTTTATAGCAGTGGGCCACAATAAAATATACTGCTGAGACATCTTAATGCTATACATCAGTCTGTTTGGGGGAAAAAATTTATCAGTACGTTTCTCATTTTCTCATGCTGTCCCCTCCAATCACACAAGGCTATTCCAAAATGAGACCACATGGACCCTGCGCAGTATGGCTACATTTATATGACCACATATTGCTATGCTCAATCAAAACATCAATTGTGGAGCTGTTTGGATTACAACCCAGGACGGTCTGTACAAATCAAGTTTCAGGTTTAAAGTTTCAACCTCAGGGGACGGCGTATAATCTGTTGCCTTTTGGAAAGCCGCGCTGGATTTCCAAGCCCTAAAGAGTTCGGCTGAGAAAAGGTATCGTTCTGCAAGCGAAGCCGGCCTCCTTTTCCACGGCTACAGTCAGAGGCGTTCTCGCGACACAAACAGTGAGCACGGAGCCGTGAAGCTTTACAGGGAGCGGAGAAAAAGCTGCTCGCTTTCCCTCATCTCCGCTAAGTCCCAGCTCCGGACGGCATTTGCTGCGTCTTTGTCTTTATGTAAAAGCGGATGCCTGCCGATGATGTGTTATGTAAAGTTGGCCGGGCCTGAACGGGATATCCTCCATGCTAGCTTAGTTATACTTCAGTGCATCGGCAGAGAGGACGAGGGAGAAAGACAGGGCATGGGGAGGCTACACTGGCAGTTGGTAGAAAGGTTTTTTTTTTTTTTCTGACAGAATATAGAACATGCAGAAGGGTGTGGGCGGTATATCATAATAAAAATAATAGTGATTAATAAAAAAAAGAGGAGTTTCTGTACGCAGATGTTCTCTTGAATCATAAATAGGAGTCGTTCCCAGGCCGTAGACTAGGAGAAGCCAGAAAACGGCCAGAAGGAACAGATAGTTGGGAGGCGGAAAAGTCCTGAATGTCCTTTAATAAAACCCACTGTTTAGCACCAGTGCCTCCCACTTTTACATCCTATATGGAACTCGACCACAACCGGCTCGTTCTACTCGTTCTTCATCTGTTTAATATATTCAAATTATAATTTCCCGTCATTCTGGACAAACTGTTAAAAAGGCAAATCAAACAAACAGCAAAGAAATCACCATGCATTAATGTTTGAATCAATCAGCTTTAAAAAAAAAAAGGATCTATCAGAATGAAAGTATTTAAGTGTAGATTAATTGCGTCTAATCAGACAACAAAAAATATTGATCTAATCACTTAATTTCTACGCCAGGGAACATTGAAATGTCTGATGAACTACTGTAATATACACTTCCTTGGCTAATCTTACTGTTCAGTACACAGTGTTCAGTACACTTAATGTGTGTATGCTTTTAATGATTAACTAAGATGATGTATTGAAATCTTAATGCGATTAGTGAGATACTGTAAATACTCCATAATGCTTCATTTCCAAAAGTAAATAAAAAATAAACGTAAATGTTTTAGAAAGGGAACAGTCTTCGGAGAGACACGAGATTTGAGTCAAAGAACGAACCTGATGCACGTCAGAACAAGCAAGATTAAGGCTGAATCCAATAAAAAAATAATCATAGCATGCAATCTAATTACAGGAGCATTAAACAAGGTACTAATTAACGAGGGTTGCCACACACAAGCAAGGCATTGTGCACGAGTTGCGCTCACATTGGGAGCCTTTGTGTGTGATTAGAGTCCGCTTGGAAAGCATTAGAATCGGAAATATGGTTATGTTTACTCGCTTGCTTTATGAGTGGTTTTCTCTGTCCAGCACAAGTTCACATGGACGTTTTCGATCAACCTGGCCTGTGAATGACACTCATTCATCTCGATCACTTCTCGTTTGTTCGCTCTCTCTCAGGTGCGGTCAATCTTATCGTACGTTAGATACGGCTGCTTCGAGTCACACGGCTCACCATCTAAGCACATTCTAGCCCTACGTGATAAAGGATCCATTCATGCACATGACCCAAATTTAGCACAAATGTTGCAAATCTTACCCATCACCAATAACGCAGTATATCAGCTCATATTTGACCCTTTTATTAGCATCCTTTATGAGCAAACCCGGTCTTATGATCCTCATAACCAGAAAAGCACTTTAGCTCTATAATCTTGAATACGCTGTATTAATGTCCCTGACAAAAGTCAATTTAAAGGGGGTCCAGGCGAGAGAAGAAGGAGCTCGTTATGGGTCTCCGAGACGCTATCCCGCCTTATTAGGAGCATCTAGTTCATTTACAAGATACAATCTGCTGCTGTTTAGGACGGGGAGCACGACAAAGTCATTGTTCATTCCCCTGACTCGGGTTAAGAGCTACTTAAAATCAATTGCTCTGTGAACGTTTAATATTGTTAGGGAAAAAACGAGAGGCTGAAGGCATTCCGGTGACTTGCTTTGTGTTTATCTCCGAATAACCACGGCGGGAAAGCATGTAAAGCTAATTAGTTTTTGCAGAGACCTGTCAGGAATATGCATCACAGGAACACTTAGGCAGCTTATGCATTTCTTTCCCACTCATTCATGTGTAGCTGAATAGCAGAATAGGGCCAAGATTAAAACGTTATAGATTTTGACAGAACTTTGCTATTATATAAGCCTGTGTCTGAGTGGATAACTTCATTGCAACACAAGGATAAAAAAAAGGAGCAGACGCCGAACTCGGAAATCAATCACAGATAGGAGCCATCAATTAAACCAGCAGCTGGAGTGAAACGTACTGTAGGGAGTGACTGAATGAAAGCAGAGAAGCAGTCAAGTCTGGTATGTGTTCGAAATCTGATGCACAATACCTGCTAATTCGATTAAGTGCTTGCCATGAGTAGTGCCTGTGGTTATGGGTTGATGTAAATGCATAGCCGGTTGAGTAAACATTGCACGAGCATTGGAATAAGGTGATTGGATAAGAGGGGAGAGTGAAAGGCCCGAGGCAGAACACATAGACCCTTTGCCAAGTCCATTACGGGTATTGAAGACATCCTACAATCCAATGGCACGAGTTTCCAGTGCCAGTCAAGTAAGATGGTTGTGGTCAGGGTGCATCTCATCCCTGAAATGGTTCCACCTTTAGGGCCGTCGTAGCACAGGTAATATTCTTAAATGTGACTCTGGAGATAAAAACCGAAGATCACATATCTTCCACTTAAATAAATACACCTCTTTAAATATATTAACAAAATAATAAAATGAGAACACCATATTCCTTTCATTTGCAACTTTAAGTAAGCCTAGCCACTAGGAACATAAAAAACAAATGGATACAACCTACAAACCAGGCCAAGACACACACACACACACACACACACACACACACACAAGGGTGAGGCAAAAAAGGTCCGCACTCTGACTGTAAATAAATAGATCA
>JAOTRS010000039.1:20022015-20032471 GCA_028565755.1 Dinotopterus cunningtoni | reverse complement strand
ACACACACACACACACACACACACACACAAGGGTGAGGCAAAAAAGGTCCGCACTCTGACTGTAAATAAATAGATCAATAAATGTATAATTTTTCAACATAATCTGCTCGCTCTTCAATACATTTTGTGAACTAGCTTTCGTATTCCCTCATTCAAAAATGTTTTACGCTGAGCTTGCAAGCCACGAACGCCCCGCCGTCTTCACTTCTTCATCAGAAGTGAATCTTTGTCCTTGTAGGTCTACTTTCAGGGGACCAAAAAGGTGAAAGTCTGTTGGAGGTCTATAGAGAGGATGTTTCAACGCCTCCACCTGAAGCGTCGACATTGTGGGGAGAAGTGTGCGGACGTGCGTCGTCATTGCAAGATCAAGACGCCTTTGTATATCAGTCCTCTGTGTTTAATCTGAAGTTTAGGCTTCGGCTTCGCAATAAGCGTCTCACTGTAACGTGCACTGGTGATTGTTGGACCTCTTTCCTGATAATGTTCCGTTTTCTGGCCCTTGAGAATCCCAGAAAACTGTAAGCATCAATTTTCCACCTGATGGTTGACTTTTCTCGGTCGGAGATTGAGGATGTTTCTGTTCTATACTTGGCTCATAGTGATGAATCCATGTCTCGTCACCAGTAACGTTTCTCTTTAGGAAACTTTCTCTTTCCTTAATTTTGTTTGCAGATATCCAAACGCTTCTGTTTATGCTCTTCCGTGAGTTGTTTCAGCACCGGGTACACCCTCAGACCACAAAAAACGAATCACTGCACGATGCTCGTCTTTGAAGTCACAAGCCGGGCATCCATTTTTGCTCACTGCGCTTACAAATAAACTGATGCAACATGTTCACACCTTCACGGAAGGGACTTTGGAGACTTGAACAGGAAGCGCTGATAAGACCAACAGAAGCTTTAATGTAACCGGAGTGCAGACAACTTTCGACTCATCGTTGTGTACAAGTATGAATGTGTTTTTTTTGTTTTGTTTTTTAAACTGAATTCAATGAAAATACGGCAGATAGCAGGCATACTGTGTATGAACTAAAATACATAAATTAAAACAAAAACAGTCCAAAACCAACTAATAATAAATGTAAGCATCCCATTGGGACTCGAGCACTATTCAGTCATCATTATCCATGATATGAAAAGGGTTAAGTCTTGCCTTTTTCTAAATATTTCAAGTTTGGGATCTAATGGCTTCTAAAAAATATTTTTTTCCTGTAGGCTCAAATGTATCGATTGATTGTTGAAATGTATTGATTATGACATTATATTATAACTTTAAACAAGTTTGTGACTCCAAAATTAGATCTGAACATTTATTTAGAGATACTGAAAAAGATAAGATACAGAGTACCCGACCTTTATCTGGTGAAACGATAACTTTGGCCGTTTTCGCAAAAAACATTAAGTAAGAAAATCCAATATATCCTGAAGGACAATCAGCTCTGTTTCTGTGTATTCTCAGTAAATGTATGTCTGGTCACTACCTCGAGATATAATTAGAGCCTGTCTGTCAAAAAAAAAACAAAAAAAAAAACCCATCATCATTGTTTCTTTTACCTCCTAAGAAATGAGAAATGGTCAAGATTTAAAATAACGATTTATCTGTGCTATTAACCACTCGTACGTGACATATCCGCACCTGGCTGTGCGCGGCCTCACGGGACATCTCTCCTCTGTCGTCTCAGATCCACAAGCAGCCGATGAGAGGGGAATGAGAGAAAACGGGGGACGAAACACTTGTCCTCAGTTCACGATGTTGGAATTGGGGGCTGATGGCTCCCTGAAGATCCCCCTCCTCCTACATGAAGCACCTGGTTCAGGTCCGTCTGTGTGCAGTGTGCGAGTGTGCGTCTGTGGCAATATATATACACTTTAGCAGTGAAAAGGTCAGGCCGGCAGGATGAGACGGGCAAACAAGACCGTGCGAGACCCGGAGTCTGCGGATGAATCGCATGAGACCTGGTGCATGGCAGTGAATGAGTAACCCAAACCCCATTATTCCCTTCTTCCCCAGCATGGCCGCAGATTCATGCTGCTGCATGCTGCCAGTTCATTAGCAGGAAATATCATTCTTATCCTGACGGACCCCTGGAGGCCCACAGAGGACCCACGAAGCGTGTTTAATTCCACATCATCTGTTCCACCGAGGGCCTTAATATGGGCCTGTGTGATCAATACTATATCACTGTAAATTAAAATGACAATTTAAAAGTAATTAAGCTGGTCAATGCTCAATTCAAATGTCATTATTTGTACAAGAGGGGAGGACGAGGCTGCCGCAAGAGTGTGTGTGTGTGTGTGTGTGTGTGTGTGTGTGTGTGTGTGGGTGTGGGTGCGTATGTGAAGTGTAATGCTTACTCAAATATATTAAGTGCTGCTATGCTGTCTGTCCCTGTGACTGCTAGAAATGATATGATGAAGGTCTCAACAATAGCAGATGAAGTCTCCACCTATGACACATCGGGTACTCAGGAGGATAACCCAATCATAGCAATCTGATTTAGAGCTCCAAATCCAATTAGAGGAGTACCAGATGAGAAGTGACACAGGGAGAACATAGAAAATAGCCACGGTTGAAAGAGTAAGTGGTTTTTCTACACACTACAAGAGGCAAATGTGGACAATAAAAAAAAAAAAGAAATGCCATTATGTAATAAATAACAGTCTAGAATAATTTAGTTATTTATTACTGATGTTCCTCTGAATGCATATTGAAGTCGTTTTAAAAACTGGTACTGATTTCATGATGATGAGATTAACGGTCTGTGGGAGCTAATTAGAGCATCCGCACATCAGGTTTTTCCTTTACTCTTTTTTTTTTAATTATTAAATTGTTGCAGGTTAACAGATATTCCACTTCTCCCGCAAGTTCTGTGAGAGTCCCGCACATTAAGAGCAACTCCACGAATAATATATAATCTCGCTTCCTCATCGTCTATACTTCTTAATCCTGTATACAGGGTCACGGGGGGGCTGGAGGCTATCCCAGGAAACTTGGGGCACAAGGTGGCGTGGACCCTGGACAGGGTAACAATTCACTGGAGGGCACACACACACACATGCTCATTCATACACTATGGGCAATTTGGGAAAGCCAAATAGTCTAATCTGCATGTCTTTGGACTGTAGAAGGAAACCAAAGTACCCGGAGGAAACCCACCAAGCACGAGGAGAACATGCAAACCCCATACACACAGACCCCAAGGCGGAATTTGAACCCAGACTAATAGCAGTGAAACTAATGCCAGGTTTCTTCACTACACTGTTTTACAGCAGGGAAAAAAAAAAAAGGTGAGTTTAAAACACTCATTTGCTCTTTAGCATTTGATGGCCAACATTATTTGAATTCATTGGCAAGCTAATATTCTGTATTGAGACCCTATGTAGCAAGCTTTTGATTAAAATTCTATTTGAATATAAAAACAGTCATGACTATACTGAGGTTACTGGTGTCCCTGGGAATCTGTCCCATACACAGGACGATATGCAGTGAAATGCTTACACTTAAAAATGAGATTAATCAATAAGAAAGAAGTTATGGAATAAAATATAGAAAAATTTTAGCTGTAGAAAATATAGAAGATAAGAACAAAATATGAAATTAAAAAAAAACTTGTACAAAATATAGACATGGCTGTACAGATATAGAAAATGTATTGGGTGGGATGTCTGTTAGTCTTACTGTATGTTTGATATATACAGTAGTGTTTGCCTGTTTTATACATCAATCACTGTGCACAGTTCACCAAGTTAACATCCATTAGTCAAAAACAAGAAGAAAAAGTTGGAGAAAAACTAAAGGATGATCTCATTACATGAACCGTTCATCACTGGGAGGAAAAATCCAGGTTCTTCCAGGAACATCCATAAAGCCCTTACGCAATCGACACACTTGTCTGCTAGAGCTGACAAGGATTACAAACGTGTCCTTATGGTACAAGTCCAAGTTGGCCTGAGAAAGTCAAGAGAGTATGCTAGAAGACCTGGAGGAGGCTAGCAAAGTTTGAAAATAAACATGAAATAAATCCAGAACGATATCCTCCAACTTTACATAACAACATTGGAACATTAGAGTTCCACACCAATAAGTAGTCTCATACTGGAGTGCAAACAATCCAGATGTTTTTATTTAAATCTGAGGACAGTCACTGCCCGTCCTCAATCTCTCAGGTTGGCATTTAATGGTTAGAAGTCCATACACACACACACAAGTGGTTCTGTTGATCTGGAAGGTGACTGATTAAAATTCAACACCATGATGATTGTGACACCGAACAAGCCTCAGGCACATCACTACTGACTAAGATGAAACATCTGGTTGTTTTTATATTGTTCGTTTTCCGCATGACTCTCCTTGATCGGGGAACTTCTGTCTGCACTTGAGGGCTCTTCATCGGGTACTAGACTGCATTGGCTTAATGAATTATTAAATGGGAGTCAATAATGAATAAATAAGAAAAACAAAAGACAAGCTTTGGGTATTTAATTTGCAGAGGTGGCATAGAGCATTGCTAATGAGCTGAGCTTAGAACTGCCATGGGGTTCAGCTCCAGCCCACGTGGGGGTTATTTTCTGCATGCTATTCTAAACGCAGAGTCGATCCATCACAGGAGCTGTTGACTTGAGTTTCTGCAGTCAAACGTATTAATTATCAGCTTGTTCTCAGCCCCAGGGGTGATGGGAAAGGACTCTTAATCAATGCTCATTGTCACAGCGACTTTTTATGTGGTTAATTGGAAACTGGTGACAGTGGAGGACTAAAAACTTGTTAAAAGTGTTTTAAAAAAAATACGGCTACGTGCTGTTTTTAATTGAGTTAAGTAAACCACTGCCATGGGTTAACTACACGGCTTTAGTGCCTAATATTTGCCAACGCTTTACATGACATCCAGGTATTAAAGTTAACCTTCTCATTAGAAAAAATTAAAGCATTCTAAATAACACTATACATAGTTAATGGTCACCATGACCTGTGACAAACACATTAATCAAGACACAAGTATAATATTTATATCCAGCACACATTCATGCCTATGCATACTCAAAGGGAGAGTAGGTTTAAGAAGCTTGAGCTGCATTAAAAATGCTGATAGTGCATAAACATGTATGCATAATGCTGTTATTGTATAAACATACACACGCACACAATTATTATACTGTATATAATAAAATAGACCACACCCCAACAATCTACCAACCCAAGGGTAAGCAAAGTCAGTTCAATATAATTAAAGCAAGCCTTTTAGAGGACATCTCAATTTTAAAGGCATCCATGTATAGAGGAAACGCACACCTTTATATCTCTTTGCTTGGCCTTGCCAAGGACACTGGCAAAAAATTAAAGGCCTTTATAACGCAACCACAGAGTGAGTGGGGGGTGTATAGATAGCATATGTTAAATCAGAAAGTTTCAATCAATATATGAAACTGATGCCAGGAGAGCACACACACACACACACACACACACACACACACACACACACACACACAGAGCATGTTTCCTTGATCACTCCTTGATCGTCATCTCTTTGCTGAGTAGGATTGAACTCTGAGATCAAAAAACTTGCCAACTCATAAAATAATTCAATATTATATAAAGTCACAATTGATGAAAGCGGTTTACTTTGGTACTAGGTTTCAGTTAACTAAACTAGCTGGTTTTTTTTTTACAATAAATCAGGTTAGATGGATTCAGACTGGCTGCTCATATAGAACAGGTTTTATTTTTCAGACCTATGGTGTTTTATAGTGTTCTATAGCTGTGGTTGCCAAACCTGGTCCTAGAGGACCCCGTCCCTGTACAGTTTAGACTGTACATTACATTTATCAGATAATTAACATCCTTTAAATTGAAGTAGGTATGATAGAGCAGGGAAAAAAACACTAAAATGTGCAGAGGGGGCGGGACACAGGGTTGGGATTATCTGCTCTATAGCATCAGTACATATTTGATTTACATTTAGGCATTTGGCAGACGCCCTTATCCAGAGCGACTTGCATTTTTACATTATATATTACATTTATATTCTGAGCAGTTGAGGGTTAAGGGCCTTGCTTAAGGGCCCAACAGGGACAACCTGGTGGTCGTGGGGTTTGAACCTCGTACCTTCCGAACCATAGTTCAATGCCTTAACCACTGAGCTCCCCCTTATTTCATCAGACTGGCTTCGCTTTGGATTAGGTTTTATTTTATCAGACTGGAGATCTGAGTAGAAGTAATCATACTGGAAGTTTTGTAATGTAGGCTTTTTTTTAATCATGTTTGAGAAAAATCAAATGGGCTCTGTTTGGGCAGGTTTAAGTTGATATTACTGTTCCAATTATTTGGGATGGTTTGAGTTGATCAGACATGTTTTCTGAATGAGCAGATTTCAGTTGATCAAACTAACCTGCTGTTTGGCCAGATTTCAGTTGATCAGACTGGCTTGCTGCTTGGCCAGATTTCAGTTGATCAAACTGGCTTGCTGTTTGGGAAGGTTCAAGCTGGTCAGATGAGCTCTGCCACTTGGGCTTGTCTGAATCAATTGTCTGAATCAATTGTTGTTTGTGCAAGTTTTGGTTGATCAAATCACCTTTGCTATTGAAACTGCTCTAAAATAATCAGACCCGTGAAGTAAGCTAGATTTGACTAGACAACATTAAGCTTGGAATTCATCTTGATTAATCTATTGCTAAAGACTTGACAAGCATTATCCTTAAAATCATAAAAAATGTTTGACCTAATAACTAAGCGCCTCTGTAGTTAGGTTTCATTAGATCTAATTAGTCCTTGGTAGTTATGTTTGAGGCTCATGTTAGAGCGGTTTAGGTCTCTTGTGTTGGACTGAGGATACTAGCTCTCTTGAGTTACAGGTATGACAAGATTCGATGTTGCTTGTGTAAGGAACAGATTTGCTTTTATTTCTTTTATGGAAACGGCCTTTAGAAAAATGACTGAGACAATCAGACAGACCCTGAAGTTGAATCATGTATGAGTTAATAAGATTGAATCCTCTGTATGAAAGACTTGAATTGACCAGCCTGTCCCACTCAAGCAGGTTTAAGCTCTCAGTTGATCAGACTGAAGTATACAGTATATTAACCGATCAGCTAAGTAAAGAAATGGAGATGAGCTGGCTAGTAAGTTTTACACCAGGCTAATGAGCAGCTCAAATCTTAAGCATTCCCAACTACTGACAGCTGCTGTGAGAGAACGCTGTGCATGATCAAGCTTTTCATAGGACGAGCGCCTGGAGTATCCATTCGTATTTCAAAAGGATGGTCATGTGATCTAGTGATGCTCCCTAAAAGCTTTCTTTCATAGAGACAGAAGGAGAAAAAAAAAAGTTTTGACTGGGAAACAGCCTTGACAGAGGGAACAAAATTCTCACCAATGCATCCATCTTGCAGGGGTGAAAAAACATGTGGTGTCGGATGTTCTGTTTGTGCATTTGATTGTGAAACGCTCTCTGTAATAGTGTGTGTGTGTGTGTATGTTTTAGAAAGGTCCCGTTGGGAGGCAGACTCTTTTTTTCCTCTAGAGAGCATGAGTGTGAGAGGCTATAATAGCAGGGAGATTATGGAAATTAAACCAGAGAGATTAGCTAATGGGAATATAATAGGCCTGGGAGCCTGGGTGAACCATACTAGCCTCAGCATGCAAATGAAGATGAGCTGAAATCAATATGCTTTGGGACAATGAAGAGATGGATCAGAGGAAAACACTGGCTTTTTATTGTATCCCTGCGCTAAACATTTTTCTACATATTTGCACAATTCTGTATAGATTTCCTATAGATGCTTAAAGATCGAAGGCACTACATGGGATAAATCTTTAGCTATTAAACAATTTAGTTGTATTCTCAATATTAAAACGATTATATAATGTTTTATTTGAGCAAATGTGATTTAAATTAAAATTAAAAGTAAAAAAAAAAATACAACCGGGAAATCCAATCCAATACTCAACCAGGATTTAAGGTCAGCATCAGAAATGATATTAAATATCATATTTATGCTTCACATATTTCTTTCAAATGGCAGCACATCTGTGCTTCTTTCACAGTATCACATACCAACATTTTCCGACTGCAAATAATATTGATTAAATCATTACGCTTAAGAATTTAAACCAAACGTCAGTGCTTCATAACTAAAATTCAACTAAAACCTGCCAGTTGGAGGATTACCCATATCCATAACCCATATCCTGGTCAAAATATTTCGCAATATCCTTTCCACAATTATTTCTTTATCTGTGCATTTCGATTTACACTTTTGCAGCCATAACTTCGAACATTCCCTGTGCACCAGCTCCCTTCTTTTCTTCTTATTCTCATTCCAGCCAGCGTAGCAGGCCCATCCATCAGTAGCCGAGCACAGGACACCTCCTGCCTGCTCACAAATGCATGAAGCCTGCAATAAAATTAACCTTGTGGCAATTGTTTTCTCACAAGTTTGATGGTCCGGTGGCAGCTCATCTGTTAGTGAAGAAATAAAAAAAAAAAAAAAAAAAAAAAGAAGAAGAAAAAAAAAGATGTCAAGCACAGATGTGCAAAAAAAAAAAAAAAAAAAAAAAGACGACGAGCGCAGGGCCATGTCACAGCCGAGCTAGCGTAGGATTATTGAGTCGAGACCCAATCAATCAGCAAGTGAGAAGACAAAGAACAAGGCATATATCTGAATGATTATTCAGGCGTGTAACATAAAGGCTAACGATATCACTGCTGGAGAACTGAGGCGTCTTAATTGGCCATTTGTTCTCATGAAAACTCTTACTTAGGAAAGCCACGGATACACATCAGAGTCACAGTACCAAGGTAGATGAGGTTAAATAATACAACATGGTTATGAGTCGTAGGTAGCATGTTTAGTTATATTTATACCTTACATGCGGTAAATTGGGTAAAATAGTGCCAGTGTGGAAAATGGTTTTGCTTAATATTAAAGCACAAAATTTATCATCAAATCTTAATTTAAGGACCGATAGAATTTTATTACTGTATTCTTTAGGTTATCATTCTGGATTGAATAGTAGAAATATTTAAATTGTCTAATGAAAATAAGACCAGTTGATATGTAATGCAAAATAGAAATATGCCTATTATTTGTCATTATTATTATTATTATTATTATTATTATTATTATTATTATGTCTATAGTTACATGCAATCAGTTTTAATTCACAGGATTTAACAACTCAAACATTTTCAAGCGTCAAATCAGATTTATTTTTTTTTTTGGACATTTCTAAAACGTTAATAGTTTTGTGATGCAGGACTTTTTTTCCCCATATGATCCAAAAAGGAAATCATGTAACACGTGCACGTGTCTACTGTATATGAAGTGTTGATGTGTATCTGTGCTGACAGAGACAGACGTGGAGATGTACACCACACATCCTCATGTTTAAGCATCACGCTCTGATCATATTTACACACCCGCAGCTGCAGCATGACCTTCTGTCATCAGATAGAGATAGAGAGATGCCCCAAGCATGTGTACGTGTGTGTACGTGTGTGTCTGAGTGTGTGTCTGAGTCCGTGTGTGTGTGTGTGTGTGTGTGTGTGTGTGTGTGTGTGTGTGTGTGTGGAGCGTCGCAGGGAGCGTCGTTGAAGACATACAAAGATGGGGGGGCGGGCCGAGAAAAATCCTTCAGTGGGTGTTTATTTGCTCTCAACACCTACTAAGCGATCAATATTTTTAATTTGGGACCGAGTTATTATTTTTCACATCACTGGGCTGGGGAGCAGAGTAAAGTGGCTCATATTTTAGCGTTAAAAAGATCGATATGACAGGCTCACCTTCACTGGGGCTGTATGTGCTCTCCCTCTCTCTCTTACACACACACACACACACACACACACACACACACACACACAGGAGTCACACCAAGGGCCACGCACCATAATGTACACAGAGCAGCAGGCCCCCACACGCTCCAATCACATCATTATCTGTGTCTGGGCAACACAAACACACACACACACACCCATCTGATTTACTTCCCACTTTATATCCTGATGCCCCCACTAAACTAATCCAACCATATACACACCACTTTATCAGCCTGCTTTTATGAGGCCCCAGGCTCTGCACCCGTGTGTTTGTGTGTGTGTGTGTGGCTGAGAGAGAGAGAGAGAGAGAGAGAGAGAGAGTTCGGGGCGGTGGGACACAACATAGGGGGGAAACACACATAAGTGGATGTTATGGGCTCATTGCTGTGATGGTGCCAAGGAGAGCGTGAACTCCGATTCCACAGATTAGGCTCGCTATAATAAAGGCATTCGTTTCCCTCCTCTCTCTACAATCTATTAATTGTGTGTATATTTCAGCCCAAATTTTCTCCCCACTGTGCCCCAGCCTGCCTTATCCCCTTAATAATTCACTTCTGATGGCAGACTCATCGATTGCCGCTCAACATATGTCTAGGGAGAGGGTGTGCATCTCTGTGTGTGTGTGTGTGTGTGTGTGTGTGTGTG
>JAOTRS010000039.1:19950303-19973678 GCA_028565755.1 Dinotopterus cunningtoni | reverse complement strand
TATATATAAAAGAGTAAGATGAAAGGAAAAAAATTAGAAGAACTAAACACACCTTGGTGTACAAACATGCCATTTGCTATTTGTCAGAGCATGTGATATGTGTGTGTGTGCGTGTGGGGGTCAGGATTGTGCAATATACAGTAGAGTGACGTATCCTGTCTTTCAGCACAACCTAGACAATATGATGTCCTAAATTTTATTTTACTTTAACCATCTATACAAAACATGACTGTTTAAAACATTAAAACTCAAACGGCACGCATCTGTGGAGTAACACAGCATCGTTTTTAATCGGTCACTAAACAATGCTGTGTTACTGCACAGATTTGCGCCGTTTGAGTTTTAATGATTTTAAAATCTTCATAGGTGTTTTTAAAGCCTGTTCACTGTGTAAAACTGTTTCTCTGCGGAGCACGTGCGACCGGCAGTACGCCCTGCTTATTCTTTTTACTGCAGCTGGCATCCAATGCATTAGCCACCTCCAGTACACCGCTCTCGCGGTAGGAGACTAAACAAGCCCAGGAGCGCGAGAGGGAACTGTCTGCTAATCGATTGCGGATCACATCGTTCTCCCATACAGATTTTCGAAAAGGGTGCGCAAATATACTCTAGCGGCATACCCAGGTTTTAGGATTTATTATTACATCGCGTATATTTATGACTTATAATTTCAGAAATGAAGCATGGCTACACTACCGTGGCTGGAAATCAATGAGTCGGTCCACCGAGTTGCCGAAGCAAGACAACACAATAGGTGGTGTGCATTAATCCTACTGAACTGTGACATGCACATCAGCCGCAGATATTCCAGAGGATCCATCGCATATAAGATGGACATCGGTCCCGTTTCGGCTTGCATGCATTCTCACCAGGAGGACCGCACTCGATTTCGCCAGATGATTCCATGCCACCTCTTTAAGGGTCTTGCACCTACAGTCAGTGCGATTACTGCGTTCCCACCAAACGAAACAAACCACATCAAGAGGGAAAATCTACAAATTAGACTTACAGTTTCATTTACACAGACTAAAGCCTGTAGGTGTGAAAGCCCCCTTAGACATGTGACCTTCATCCTGACTGGATCGATTCCAAAACCTGTACATCTGCTGAGTACAGTGAGAACACCATACAAATCCTACAAACATCCACCCACTCTTTTCTTGAAATATCACACTAACAAGAATCTCAGACTGATGCAGGGGTGGACAGACAGAAGGATGGACCACACAAAAAAAATACAATGAAAGATGTCATAACTCTCCTACTAGCACATATAGTTACCACCAAGTTCCAACCACAGATAACACCTTTTATACCTCACACTCCACTGCTCAACCATTGGCTGACATTTCGTAATGGGTGAGTGATACACGATCATGTACTCATTTGTTTCCCCAAGTCTGTATTAATGCAGTATACTTAATTATTCAATGTTAGCTACCACTTTTTACTCGGTTTTCACTCAACTTTCCTGTGGATTAGCGAATAAATGCATAATTTGCTCGTCTCCATTTAGCACTCAAACATTCTGTTCAGCTGACGATGAAATTGATGTTCACCCTGATAATTAGTCCCTGAATTGAGACTAATAATGGTGCATGAAGTCATTATGCTGTCCTCTCTGTCTCCTTCCCTTGTTCTTTCACCACCACCCATGCCGAGGGAAGCTCCTATACCATGCCCTTGCTCAGGCATTGTTGACTGTCCACTGACTCCTGGACTGATTTGTTCACTTTACCTGCATAATAATTCAAATCAATCGATATGCAACATCACTCAAATTAATTGTTTATTTTGGTCTCTTCCAAGATCTCCACCTAAGGAATGTTTTTCTTGCCACTGGTGTCTATAAACGTGCATCAAGAAAGTCCATAATGTAAAACGCATTGTATAACATACAGCTCTACGTCCCCAATATGTCCCTCGCCTGTCCCACCCTCACACTCAGGAAATTGTCCAAACAAGCATGGAAAACAAGTGCTCAACAGTCTGTGTAACGACTTGGCCAGACAGCCGTGTCACACTCCTGCATGATAAAAGTGTTCGGAATATAAAGAACCCAATTCATCTGAGTGAAGGCAATAAAGTTGGGTGAATAAAGCTAGGATTTAAAAAGGTTGGCATCGGAGCGCAGCTCAGAAGGTCAAGAAAACACAGCTGTAATGTTTTCACACTCGAAAGCAAAAAGTGGCAAAGTTCTTGCAAGAACTGTATCGTCAAGTATGTTTGCAAAACCCGTCGAGCCCCATGATGAAACCGGCTCTCATGAAGACCTTCCCGAAGCAAGACCTGCTTTAGAGTTACCAGCCTCAGAAATCATCAATTAACAAACAGCGCCATTATGAAGGCTTTACAGAACATACAGTAGGTAGCAGACTCAATATCTTGCCAATATCAAAAGTAACTTTTTCATTTCTTTTGTGCTTACGGTGGGTTTGTTCAAGGCATGGCAGTTTAGGGTCATAATTGGCATTTTTGTGCTGGTTTATATTTTACATCACGAGTTCGGTAGCCTTGACTATAAGTTGAATTCCGGGCATTATGTTTGCGTGTTGAATCTTGAACGCTGTTCGGTGATGCAAATGTAAACCAGTGAAAGTTGTGGTTAGCCGCAAGGAATTTCAGTCTTAGGGCTTTATGAGGAGGGGCTCCCCTTTGCCCTCCTGGTTCTTTGCTTATGCTGCTAACTGATCTTACTAAAAAGGGGGCACCAGATCTGGTCCAGCTTTCACTCAAAGTTCAAGCATTGGGTTTTATCCCTAGTGGTGAAGGGGGAAGATCACGGCCATGCTGTTCATCAGTCGAAAGCTCTGAGAAAGAGTGTATGCACGTGTTTTTATATTTCCATATTAAAACATCGTCTCCTTACTTGCACCATCTCATATTCAGAATATACGCCATTAGCGAGTCATCAGCACAAACAGCCTTCAGCTCCTTTAACTCGGACTATTTCCGAGACATTTCCTTTATTACTGCAGGATTTCCATCTTGTTCCTGCTTCACTACTCCTTGGTAACAGCCCAGCTTCTGTCCAAACATAAGCCCTCTTGATATTTTCCTTTCTATTTTCCATTCTCCTGATTGACACATCAGTCTTCTCAGGACCTGTTACATTCTGTACACAGTATTTACCATGGCATGTCAAGTTGCAATTAACATTGATGTATAAAAGAGGCCTACTGCTGAGTGACAAGGACGTTCTGAAGAAAAATAAATGAATAACATATTTGGATATCAGATATCGGCATGAAACACTGGTTTGGTATTTGGGCTTGACATTCTGATAGCTGTTCAAAAGTTAAAAAGCTTAAATCAGTTAAAAATAATGAGATGTTTATTGTTGGAAGTCAGCGTGAGAAAAAAAAATGTTTAAAAGACTAAACTAGGTCATTGCATTCACACTCATACGCACACACACACACAGAGTATAAAACACGGTATAATTCTCCCACAGCTGCTCACTACGTACAAACTCATTTACGGCACGCTAAACAATCAGGATAAGGAGGATACCCTTCAGCCATCATTTTCTAAACACACACACACGTGCAAGAATAAAACCAAGGGCTAGTTTACACCACCACAGGTCATTCGAGTGGATGTGATTTGATCGCACTACACTGATACACAGTGTTGACTGTTGACATATTTATCTCCAGGTCAAGAACAAAGGTCAAGAGCAAATTCAGAAATCAATCTGGATTCTCAGCTGCACTAAACAGTCGTTTCACGCTCAGGTCCGAGAAGCGTTCGCTATTAAAGTGAAAAAAGGACGAAAAAATAAATAAAAATGCCAAAATGTTTTAAGATCTAGTGAAACCACAACACGTCTGCGTTCTTATAAAATAAATTAATGCAGTTAAAAATAGCTATATTACTCAGTAAATGCCATAACCTGCTCTTTTCATTCTGAACCTCATGATTGCTGATTTCTAGCAGTATCAAATTGCAAAATAACATTAATCAATTAATGTCTATGACCAAAGCGATTGGACAAACGTCACAGCAAAAATGACCATGCGTCTCTTTATCTTTCCACACGCTCTCTCTCTCAAAGATTTGCCACCAACACATACAATGGAAAACCAACAAATCCAATACAGGTGGAGCAGGATCAACTACGCAAAGTAGCCGAAACCAGACGTTTGTGCGAGTGCGTAACTTGCTCTCTCTCTTGCACACACACACACACACACACACACACACTGCCTTTCCCTGTACTAGGTTGTGATTAGCCCAGCCCTTTTTTAACCGAGCTGTCTTACGTCTTTCATTCGTGCTTCGTGTTTACATTCCTTCGGAGCGGCACGTCAGAACACGCACTGCACGCTGAGAATATCAACCAGGGCTCACACGCCCTGCCGTATCTGGATACTGTAGTATGGAGACACCAAACTGCAACCCAAAGGTACAATAAAACATTCAAGTCCCAGTTGTGAGCAAGCGTGCCAGTTCTCAGATCCTCCCCTTGACAGAAGTGCGGATGAAGTGACAGGCATCGGACCGTTGGGACACACTGTATACTCCCAGTTCATTCTGACTAATGACTGCAGGCACAGTATTAGTCTAGAAATGCATGATGGCTTGAGGGTATTCATTAATTTCTCTCTTTTTTTAACTTAACGGTTACCAGGACTGTGTAAATGTATGTAAAAAAAAAAGTTTTATTATAGATAAATAGATCAACATCCATAATTTCTCACATCTTGATAATGGCTCACTCACTGCTTACAGATTCTGTCGTTCCTGATCTTGGAAATCAGCGCAGTGAATAATAGATTCGATTTAAATATTTTTGGGGGGGCATTGTGATTTTTGATTCAATTCCATTCGACAGGACTAATGTCCAATTTGCTTCAAACAGCTCTATTATTGGCGAAAAACTGACTAAAAGATCCTAATAAACACTTAAATGTTGTTGATTGTTTAAATATAATTTCATACAATTATCTGTTTTTTCCTGCCAGTCTTCTGTGGTTACCCACACTCCAGTCTAGTGGGTAACGGTATGGCATCAACCGCCCATTAAACTTAAAAGAAGAAGTGATACTCTTCTTGAAATGTGTAATTTGTAAGCGGTGTGTAATTTTTTCATGAACATTTGTAAATTTGCCCAAGTAATGAAAAAAAGTCAGAATTGTTTCTGATGCATGACACACCTCAATGCCATTAATATGACATAAAGAGCTATTTTCAGAATACAACAACCTGCTGCACTACAACCTTCTGGCAGACACGCATTCCAGCTGATGGTAAAAATTCAAAAGCGTGCTAGTATATCAAAGCGAATTTCCCCCATAGGAAATACTGGAAACTCAAATGAATGGTTCCACAAACCAAAAATATTGATATAAAAATAATTAAGACAAATAAAAAGTAAAAATTAAACAAAATAACCTGCACTTCACCTTTAAAAAGGATTGTGGCTGAAGTAAGACAAGAGAGGAGAGGAGGAGGGAGGGGGCTACTGTGTAGGAGCAACAATGACACTTGCATTTGCCTCCTTTTGAGGATCTTGCGGAAATGTGACATCGCATTGTCGTTAAACAGATTGTTCTCCCGCATTGCTACAGCCTTTTCAACCTTTTCCTTCACGCAGCCGTTGTTGCAGTACAATTACTAAAGAACGGTCACTACACATGGACACAAAATAAATAAATAAATAAATTAAAAAAAAGCACATTACAAAAAAATGCACACTATATAATTTTTTTTTTTACTGCACACTAAATAAATTTTAAAAAAGCACACTCACATGGTCACAATGTTATAGTAAACAGTACATGCGCACGTGATGCACGTGCACTGAGACTGAGTATGGGAGATAATTAACCACAATCCCACAGCTCGCGAGAAAGAAGAACCCCTGGCTCAGTTCTGATTATGTGACACTCAGCAGACAAAACATGCGTACTACTCGTATTTCAAGACGTAAAATTAATTTAGAAATTGTGACAAACGCTCGCAGACCGAGTTACTCACAAATCCAAGGCTCCACTGTATGTGAAAACACTGATAACTTTGAACAAACATATCAATAGAAAATAAAGAAGCTAAACAGACTTAACAAGCTGATCCGTTACATAAGAATAAACACCAAATCTCATCTATCTGAACACAATGGCTAAAATTTGCTAAGTTTTGCTGAGAGCATAAACACAATGTGCTAAATTAGAAAATTAAAAGGCGGTTATAAAATTCACATTATTTCCCATGATTTGACTTGGCAGTTTGCTGGCAGTGAAAACATGGGACTGTTTTGTAAATTTGTCCTGAATCGATACCAAAGTGTCACTCATCTTGGTTTGTTTAAGTCACGCTGTAAGGGAAGTGTGGTTATCTGCACCGCGCTTTGGGAGGGTCTGTATTTGACGGCAGCCTTGCAACATTCCCTGGACGATTCAGACTCTGGATCAATGCCAGACACTGACGTATTCCACCTTATCTCACTTCCTTACCTGAAGAAGGGCTCATTTTCTCTTCGTCACCCGCTAACTGAGGCTGTACGGCAGCTTAAACGATCTTGAAGGAGAAGTGTTTATTTTCATGTCTGTATTTCTGGTTGAGCAAGATTCCCTTTGAACACACTTACTTTAAACATGAACTTCACAAACATTTGTTTTATTAGCTGCGATAGCTTCAGCTACAGTACATGCGAGTTTATTGCTAATGGCAGACACTTGCGTTTGGAATGTTCATTGGGACGCTGCGGGTTGTTTTTTTGCAAAACACTAGCCATGTTTACATGAATTAAATTTATTCAACCTGATTGAAATCATTTTGGTTAGAGATTCCAACTTAAATATATACATGGGATGCTGATCTAATAAGATGTGTGTTTACATGCACACAAGATTTAATCAGAATTTTTTTTTTCCCAACTTTGAGGTTCGGTTAGGCTTCCCGTCTTTTATGGTCACATGTTCCTTACATCACAGAATTGTTCCCCCCCATATATCACAGTTAGAAAGGTGGGTTTAGAGCAAAGGGTCAGCCAGTATACAGCGCTCCTGGAGCAAATAGGGTTAAGCCCCTTGATCAAGAGCTCAATAGTGGCAACTTGGTGCTGAAGCTTGAACCGCCAACCTTCCTATCAGTAACACAGAGCATTAAGCGTTTGAGCCACCACTGCCCCATAAATAAAAAAATAATTGGTTAGATGCTTTCCTCCATCTGAAATGGTGAGCCAATCATTGCTTCTTCCCCAGACAGAGACCCAGTTGCTGAAATTAAAGACTGGTGAAAGAGGCATATTCTCATTGAGTTTACTGATCAGGAATGGAAGCAACATTTCACTACTAAAGAGTCATCACATCACCTAATGTATGAGCAGAAATAATACATTTATTCTGACAAGAGAGAAACGATCAGATCAAGTGCAGTGTTTCCCCACACAAAGTATACCAAGTATGTTTGCCGACCCTTTTTAAAAATCTGTCCGAGACAACGGTGCCATCTGCGATGGATTAACTAGTAGCAGATAGTACACTGCTCACGCACTATCAGAGCGGCGTAATGTCCACTACTATTGAATCGATTGTGGATTGTAAGAAGAATAAGAAGAGCGTACTGACGGTCGCACATGCTCTGCAGAGAAACGTATCTTCCTAATAAAACCCAGGAACATTAATAAAACTCAAGCAGCACGGATCCAATAAAAAAAATAAAAATACATATATACATGTATGTATATATACTGTAAATATATACATCACAAAATGTAGAACTCAAAAAGTAGGCACACAAAAAGCGTGTATTATTATTAAAACAACATAAAACAACCATTAAACAAGTTATGAATCTGTGCTATTTATTTTATTTTCTGTTCTGTCATGTGTGTATAGCTGATTAAAATGAAATAAAATTCAATTCATCATATCGCTAAATGTGCTGAAAAGAAAAAAAAGGATATGTCTAAGGATAACTCTATATTGCACAATCCTGACCCGTATATATTTATTAAAACATAATAATGCATAAAATGCTCTTGTTTTTTTTCTACTTTCTCTTCTTTGAAAAACAGTGCCATCTTTACACATAAAACAGTGTTTAATTCTTAATTTTTAACTTTGACTTACTCGTCACATGAGTAGATGGAGGGGAAGGTTTGTAGGTTGGATCTCCGTGATGTGAAATCATGAGAATGAGAAATATCGATGATATGAACTATGCGGTACTCTTAGCTAAATCTTTTACAACGTGAAATGCACACTAATTGTGAAAGTCGCAACAGAGAGTCTGCTACAGAAGCCAGGAAAAAAAAGTTTTATTCATACATCCATTAGCTCTGTGCCAGTGGCCTATTATTTATCCAAGATTGGGTCAGCTACTGTCTAAAAGTTTATAATCCCGATGCTAGACTGACTACTCCGAGTACCAAACCTAATTTAACCCTCAAAAATAACATCCAGCACTCCGCTGCAAATAAAGTCGTACCGTCTGCTTCCTGTTTCTATAAGGCAGCGATGAAACTCGAGTGGATTCTAGTCTATCGTTCTCAATATCACTCAGATTTCAATAGAAGTGGGGGTGGTGGAAGTGTGCCAGAAATCATGGAGAACATCTACAAAGCTGATTACTCAATTTTACCCATTAAAGAGGAAGCGTGTGCCAAAGACATCACTCATCTGTTAAGTGAGAACAGTTTTGAAATCTGAAATAGTTTTCTGGACGTGGCTCCAACTGGATGTGATCTTCAGTCATCCCGAGTGCAGCAGCTGAAACGTTGCTCGTCTTGGTAAACCGTGTGAGATGTGGAGACATGTTTTGGAAACCTTCAGTGATAGTTACTCTTCATCTTATTAAAGAGTTGGATAAGGAGCGCGATATCGGCCAAGCAGCGTCGCAGCAATTTATAGCAACATTTCGGCTTAGAGGATCAATTAGACGTGAAGGCATAAGTTTACGCCTTTTGGATTTTGCAAAGCAGCCAGAGTCTGTCAATTTTTTTTCCCATATTTTCTCCCTAATTTGGTTGTATCCTCCCTGTCACTAGGGGGCTCCCACATTAAGGCTACTACTACTAGTCAGTCGGGAGGGCCGAAGTGGTCCTCTGAACCACGTGACGCCAACCGACCGCATCTATTACGAACTACCCGCTCACATTGGGGGCGTAACACACTCAGAACAGCGCTACCCACTCCTTCCGCTTGCGTGAACTCACAGATGCCCCTGACTGGCTGTAGAGCCGTTATTAATGTGTACCTCTCTAAGCCCTAAGTACCTCTCATCCCTTCCCTCGGCCAATCAGCTCTCTCTAGACCTCCGGCTGCGAGAGGTTACAGCATCACCCGGAAATCGAACTCGCGATCTCCAGATGATATGACGAGCACTTTACCTCTGCGCCACTCGGAGGCCCAGTCAGAGTCTGTCTTAAGTTATTCCGCACCATAAGAAACGTTTTGTCATGGTAGCTCAGAGGGAGATAGATCAAACGGTTCAGTCCAATACATAAACGTCACATCTCTGGAGTGTTTAGAGAGGACAGAAAAGGCACTTTGGAAACACATTCTGATTATTTCAGCGTTTCGAATTCCAGATTAGTCTTTCCCATTGAAATTCCGACTCATAAGCGTCCAGACACTGAGACAAAACAAAGAGCTGATACAAATAACATCATTTTCCTTTTGTTAGGTTTCCGTCATAGATCTGCAGCCTGGGACATTCCCCCACCGTCCTGCTCCTTCCTGAAAGCCGCAGGCTGACGTCTTTTATCCGTGATCAATTACTATTTCTTTTTTTAATCGCTTCCAGACTTGAAAGGCTGCAGGACGAATATGACGCGCATTAATTTACCGAGCTGACACTGTGCTCTTAAGGACGTCAAATATCCTCGTCTGGCTATTAAACTCTAAAAAGTCAAAATATTTGTGTCAAAACACATGGTCTTCAGTTCCATTACTAACATCCATCTTAAAGCATTTGTTTCATCACGGAAGTGCTGAAAGTGCTTTGTGGCCAAGCAAAACCCAGCAGCCTACCTCTCGGGCCGGCGGTAGCCTTTGTCATCACGTCATTCAGCTCTCCAGTAGAAGGCTTATATACACACACACACACACACACAAACACACACGCACACACACACACAAACACGCACACATACACACACACACGGCAACCTGCATACGGACTTTCACCTCTTGAAATGCGCGCACTGGCACACGCTCAGTGTTTACCATATAGTGGGTAAAAATGAAAGGACTTGTGGACGAGTGTGTATTTGTTTAAAAGCAAGTCTTTACAATGAAGTTATTGTTTGTGTTGGGCTTACGCATGCATAATAGCCATAAACCACGCAGAGGACATGTTCGCTGAGACGGACCGTCTTTTACATGACGTTTTATTAATGTTTATTCGGCTTGCGCAAATACACTATAGCACATCACTGCCATTTCTCAGGAAAACAGGGCGGGAGCAGAACGCATTAACGAAGCATCGAGGGAAATGAAAGAAAGGGACAGATTCTAGTCAGTCTATCTGCTCCATCAAATCAAACAGCCCATGTTCCAAAGACAAATTAATACACTTTGGATTGAATCAAACAAATCTCCTTCAATCATTCGCTATGCGAAAACAAATGCTTTTCATTAGCCGTGTTTTCCTGCAAATGTCTGTTGGAAATAAGGGGACATGACGGCAGGTAAATATCACCATCAGTCTGCTTTCCAGCGTATTTCTTCTGCTAATTCGAGTGAAAGTCATTTGCGCAAATTCGGTTATCGGTGCTACCCGCAAGTTTACATGAAGTACAGCTGCTTAGAAGATTGTAAACAGTTTTTTAATGACCTTGTAGCGTTTTTACTGTCCGCAACAGTTTAAGCTGTGTTTATGTGAAACTGGCAGCAGATAAGAGACAATTAGTTCATCTGTCTTCGAGCAAAAGAAGCTCATGTTCTCCTGCAAAACATTAGGCCTTGCTTTCTCATGTTTACTGTTTAGTCCCTGCTGTGTTTTCCTCATGAGTTGGTTTGGGTAGGCGAGGATACCACGATCAAACTCGGGTGAAAAACAAAGCAAGCAGACTGAGAGCCTCTGAGCGAGGTGGTCACAGTCTTGAGGCAGAGCAAACGGTAATGTGATTTAAACGCATCGGGATAACCACTGGACTCGGGGTGTGAACCAAGCCTGCTATGCATTTTGGGTTGAGTTGTGACATTGGGCCAAACTGAACCAAACTGAACTAAATCTAAAGGACAGAACTTTAAAAAATAATTAGCTTGTACCACACAGGATTGGCCACCTGCCAATGTGGGAATAGTTTAGACCACACCACCTGTAGGATAATAGAGGTGCATCAACGTTTCAATACTTCAAATGCATACAAATAAATGTAAAAACAACACACGAGCTTGGAACAGGTTTTATGTCGGATGCCCTTAATGGCGCAACCCCTCCATTTATCTGAGCTTGGGACCGGCACTGCATCCAGTGGGTGAGGTTTAGGCAGGAGAGAAACCTACAACTGAGCCACCAGCGGCCCAAAATGTAAAAAATCATATATTAAAACAAATAACCGCCTTGTCACCATGGTTCTGTAATTTTCATTATGGAAAAAAAATATTCTTTTTCATTACATTTTCCTGCAAACATCTGTTGGAAATAAGGGGGAAAAAGCTGATTGGTTTTTGTTTATTTATTTTTTTATAGATTTTGCGTGCGTAGAAATTCTATTTTCTTCCACATAAACTCTATCTCACCTCCACACACTGACACATTAACGTAATCTCATGCAGCTCGTTCTGGCATTACTGTAAACTTAACGCGAATACTATTGAACGTAATCGTGTCTTCTAACATGCCATGGGACTAAGAGATGCGTTTCTAAAATGATTACTCGTGCAAGGTTTCTTTTCTCATAAACACTGTGCTTTTCTCTCTAGATGTCTCTAATGTCTGTGACATTACAGCGTTATAAAGGTTGAACGCAAGTTGTTGCATTTTCTAATAAAACGTACACAGTGTATCTGTGATGGACGATTCTCAGCAGTTACAAGACTATAACTGAAAGAACTTATCCACTTCTACATACAGAAGCAGATCTTCTAGGCTAAGCAGTTTTCATTCACAGTGGCAGGTTCAGGAAGCGGTTAATAAAAGTCATTAGAGGTTTGTTTATTTTTTTTACTTTATTTATCCAACGACTACTGAAAGATAAATGGACTGCTCCCTATTGCCTTTCAAAAGAGTTACAATTCTAACCTGATACGTTCGTTTAAACACAACACACCAATTAGTTCATACTGTATATATTTCTTTTATATTTTCCATTATGTAGCCTGGCTGTTGGTAGGAACTCTTTTTATTAGGCTTATTACTAATCTTAAACGCATGCTAGAAGATCTTTCCAGTATCGGGAAAACAAAGGGATTTGGAAAGTGTGGCAAAAATATAGTTCAACACAGTGCGGCATAAAGACTCTTACATAACTCGAATGCAAGCACACCATGCAAAAACCTCACATTTAAACACTCCATCAAGCAAAAATAAAGATGGTTGATCTGAGGTGCACGCGAGTGTAGGTGCAAAACCGAAACTTTAGTCGAAATTGCTCAGCTTTTTGCTAACAGTGGATTCATGATCCTTTATCACCAGGATGAGAAGGGAGGAGATTAGAACTTGTCTGCATTAATGCACATAATTAGCTTAGCACACTTTTAAGTTAAAGATCCTGGAGTTCCAGTTCTATCCAGTCCATCCTGATGCTTTTCTGATAAATGAGAATAATTAATAATCTAGCGCTTTCTCCTCCAGGTGGGCACGACGATACACGTCACTCAACAGAGCCGATCATTGCTTTAATAAAAGAAAAGTAGACTAGGAAAACTGAACCTTCAAAGATAAGTGGACAGAACAATATACAGGTATGTTTATTCTTCCTGCGTAATGTTTAACACTAGATTGTTTCATATGTTCTGAAACCGTGACTATAATTAAAACCAATAATGTGAAGCGCCACTATAAGACAAATCACGTGTCGTTAGAGAAAGATTTCCACAGCAGTCCGAGGTGAGAGCGTGTAAAATACCAGAACTGAGAGCGCAGTGTGACAGAACAACCAAAATCCTTTCACATTCATTTATAGCACAGCAGCATGTAAATAAAGATTCACTAAAGATTGTTGTTTGTACTTAATCTATTTTTAGTGAATCTTTATTTGCACACTGTTGGGAAATACAAGAAAATATACAAGGTTGTTAAAGACCAAACTGTTTAATGTAGTACTTGAAATCTGATAAATAATATTGAAATGCCATGAAAATTTTAAATTGCTTTTTTGTTATAGACTTACAATAACTGCATATATAGAGATCTGACACAAACATGAAACATAAAATTCGGACCTCGGCTCGAAGATAATTTTAATGACTGGACGTTCTTACATTTTTAATTCAGTCCCTAGGTCTAGATCAATGAGCTAATGCTGAGCCACACCCCCTCAAAGAACAGCAAAGCTGAACAGCATGGTAGCCTCCTTATATGAGGTCACCACTTATATGAGGTTTTTTTTTTTGTTTGTTTGTATACACACACTAGAGTAAAGAGTGATTTTTGCATAATAGGTCTGATTTAAAAAAATTCGTTTTTTAGCCTAGTTAATTAGACTACAGTTATAATTCGGTTTTGTATGTCCATTTAACAAACCAGAGAGGGGACGGTCTTTAAACAACAAACAAACTAAAAAAAAGAAAGAGAGAATGGATATTTTAGCAGTTATAGCATTGAAAATATGCGCTGTACTGTTTCTGTGTATGTTGCTTGTCTATCAGAACAAAAGTTTGAGCTGACTCCTTCTCACAGGAGCTTCATTTTCTCCATATTTAAAACAGGCAAACGGGGAAGGTCCCACATGCGGACGGTTCCATCATAACTGGCTCATTCAAACAAGCCATGTGGCTTTATGCGCCACATAAACATAAGCAGACTAAAATTAAATCCATTCTACACACCTATCTGACACATTATATGAGAGCACTACACCCGAGCTGCAACTGTTTACACTACTAGACACGTAGGTGGCAGCTCGAGCAACACTGGATCACTTTTGGTCTGCTGCCAGATCAGCTGATTTTCCTAATGACAAGCGATTATTATTTCCTGAAGAGCAGGAAATTATTAATGGTGTGTAAAATATTCGCCCTGCTTATAACACACAATCACAGGATAAATAAGCAGAAATTAGTCAATTTCAATGCTTAAGGTGTAAAATTAAAATGTTATAACCAAATGATATTTGCTATCTGCTTTATCGTTCATTTCAAATACACCGCCCCTCCCTTTCCTCGCCACACGCAGACACAAAGTGCACAAAGGTCCCACTGACAGCAAAAGTGCATGACGTGCACACACGATAAACATTTCAACGTGTCAAGCAAATCCAAAGCAAGCAAAGATGAGAAGGTTAGCCAACGCAGTCCTGTGGACCTTTCAGTCATAGTCGGGTGTAAAAAATAATAATAATAAAACATAACATTTATTAAAATGGCTAGGGAAAACAGTGACAACCAAAGTTCAGGAGTCATGACAGAGAAACTATTTTTACACTAGGGTGGAGATTGAGGAAAGGGGGGGGCAGGGGATCCCTCTATGTTTAGGACTAGAAGTTCACACGCTGAAGAGAGAGTAGTACTTACACTGTTTATATCACTTTAACATTTGATCCAGTGTGCTCAGGGTTACACAGACGGAAGCTCCGTGTTAATTTCAGTTATCGCAAGAGACAATGCCCTATGGCCTGCATACGGTCATAAACGATTGCACTGTTATTGCCAGTCTGATTACAGGAACAAACAGGTCGTATTACTGATGGACATATTGCATGGTTAGAATACAGCGGATCCAAAAGTTTCAATCACAGAGTGTACCTGCTTGGAAGGATTCTGGCACGAAATGCAAAATTGTGCAAATGGAGACAGATGTTTCCGAAATCATCTCTTACACTGGATACTAAGACACCGTGTAACATATTCTTGTTGTAAAATACAACAAGAAGCCTACAGTTTATGGACTGATTGCATTCTTAGTCAGTAACTTGGTGATTAGGTATGAGGATGCATTCAGGATGCATTTATAAATAGAGACTTCTATCACTTTTGTAGGTCGCTCTAGGTAAGCCATAGAGGTAAATGATTAAATGAACAAAAAGGAAAACCAAAAATCTCTTCCCTGACAAACACTTTTTTTTTCTTTTTTAAGTGAGAAACTAGTTAGAATAATAAATTGACAACGGTTTTATTTAAGCACTGTCAGGTTGTCGATTTGGCCCATCTCTTATCAACATGCTGGAAAATAAGCTGATAAATTAGTTCAAATAATCCATTAAAATAATCCAAATTTGACCATCTTTTTATGTGACAACTCTGAACAAGCATCACTTAACATCTATTTAAAAATGTGTGCTGATTCTGTTACCACTTTGCACCTTACAAACGTTACTGCTTGTTCGTAAAACAACAAAACAGACCAACAAACAAAACATCAAACATTCTCGAACTACATGTTAGTAAACATTAGTGATTTTGATGTTACAGTCAGAGCACAGTATGCGAAAAAAAAGTGAAAAAAGCAAGCGTGGAGCATGAATCTGTCTCATTTAGGCAAACTTGTGTCTTTCTTGTGTACATTTTCAAATTCACAGCCTGCATGTGTGTGTGTGTATATATATAGATAGATAGATAGATAGATAGATAGATAGATAGATAGATATAGGAGCAGGTGTGGGAGGAGAAGACAAAGCTGTAGTTCATAGCTGCGGATCAAAAACTCTCCTGACACAAGCATGCATCTTCTTCTCGGCAGGAAAAGTGTGTCTGAGAAAGCTTAACATGGTAACTTTACATCATGATCACTGTGGCCTGAGAATAAGGCAAGGCTGGTGGAGACAAGCTAGGGTAGGACCAAATCTATCAACACTTGCACATGTCTGTAAGTATTTATCTATATAGGAGAGACAGACAGGTGGACAGATAAACAGATATAAGACACAGACAAGCACAGAGAGCAAGAGTGCGTGCGTGCATGCATGCATGCATGCATGCATACATGCATGTGGATCGGATCAGATCACATCATATCGGATCGGATCGGATCAGCTGAGCTGAGAGATGGCGCGTGCACAGACAGGATTTGCTGCAAAATAAGTCACCGGATCACAGAACAGCACTGCAAGCAAAGTGGACATGTCTCACATGAGGAGACACTTACATCTTCGAAGAGAGAGCCGACGTTGGCCGTCACCAGCAATATTCCCGTGCCTTGTGATGTCCCTTTCCCCGCCATAATTTTTTTTTCTTTTTCTTTTTGGAATCTATCACCGGTTCAAAACGACAGCTTTGCAACAGTGTTGCGACTGAAGCGCGGGAGAGGTGGATTTTAAAAGAAAGCCAACGGTTTTCTGGAGGCCGGACTCGGCTGTGAGAAGCGTCTCGCCGTTAGAAACTGCACCGGGCTCTCACCGCGTACATTCTACCCCTGCCTGCGCGTGCGTGTGGTGGTGAGCTGAGCGGAGATATTTCGCCTTTTCTCTCTCTCTCTCTCTCTTTCTTGCTCTCTCTCTCTCTCTGTGTTGCGGCTACTTTTGCGCCTTTGCGTCCATCGTAAAAGTTTCCGTGTCAATCCGCGCCGAAGACACCGGGCTCTGGTTCATTTCAGCGCGGGAGCGTTTCCTTGGCGATTGGTGCAGAAAAAAAAAACACAGAAAGTGTGTCTCGCCCATAAGCGCGGCTGCGCTCCGACCATCGCTCGGCGTTTGTGAAGGGGAGGAGGGGGGAGGAGAAGGGCTGGAGCCTTTCGCTGTAATGACGTCACGGAGCCAGCGGAGTTCCGCGCCTCTTAAAAGGGCAACACACATCTGTCAGTCAGCGCGAGAGCGCGGCTAACGACAGGAATCCCCGTGTTAACGATTAAAGCAGCAGTACGGGGAAAAGGGAAAAAAAATCATTCACCTGAACCACAGCTCAAATGGCACAGCCAGAACATTAAAACCACTCTCCTCGATATATTGCCACTTGTGTCAAAGAGTAAGATACTGTATATAAGGTAAGAAGTGAAGAGTGAAGAGTCAGTTCTCAAAGCTGATTTGGCTGTGGCCTCGCACCTCCAAGGTGTCTGTGCGTAGAGTTTACTGTACATGGTCTCCCCATGCCCTGTGGGTTTCCTCCCAGTCCTCTGGTTTCCTCCCACAGTCCAAAGACATGCACTCACTCACTTACTCATTATATACCGCTTAACCTCTATACAGGGTCGCAGGGGATCTGGAACCTATCCCAGGAGACTGCAGGGTACACCCTGGACCGGTTGCCAATCCATTGCAGGGCATACACCTACACACACTCACACGCTCATTTACATACTACAATTTAGCAATTTGGGAACGCCAATGTCTTTGGACTATGTGAGGAAACCCAGCAAGCACAAGAGAACATGCAAATTCCACGCACACAGACCCGAGGCAGAAATTGAACCCAGACCCTGGTGGCACAAGGCGATAGTGCTTACCACTAAGCCACCATGCTGCCCCAAAGACATGAGATTAGGTTAAATGGCATTCTCAAATTGTCCATATTTTGTGTTTGTGTGTCCTGTGATGGACTGGTACCCTGTCCAGGGTGTACCCAGCCTCGTGCTCCAGGCCCCCCGCGATCCCGTAAAAATGTTAAGCGTAAAAGTTACTTGTAAAAGTAACTTAGATAATTACCCCCTGTTTCCACCAGAAGTGACTCTGTCGAGACGTGGTTGCCGGAGCTGACCGCTGCGACTCTAGTCAGTGGTTGTATGTTCGCCAAATGCATCACGACACGTTTCAGAAGCACACAATTAAAACACTCCTGGTGCAGTATGAAGCTATGCAGAGACAAGAGAAACCCGTGATGCAAATGTATGTCTTAGATCTGCTCCTGGGCCAAATTGTGATGCCTATCTTAATGTGATAAATGTCCTCATATACAGTATACATTAAAATATAAAACAGTCAAGCTATACAGGTACTTCAGCTTTTTTTCATTTTCACTTAACACAACAGGTTGTGATTCCTTGCATATATGTGGTTTACAGGAACGGAATGAATACACAGGAGTAGTTTCATTGTTTGTTTAATATTCAGTTTGGAATTCTATGTTGCTAAGGGTTAGGGTTAGGGTTAGTGTTCAACAAATCTGCACATAGCTATATTATACATTACAATAAACCATTGTATGGTAGTGTTTAACAATTTTTGGTTCTAATGTGCATGTTGAAGTTCAAGCCTAAAGCTTAAGAAAGTCTAAGATTGAATGGTCTTAAAGGGGGTTCTCAGTGACAGAGTCATTGATGCTGAAGTATTGCTGATATGAACAGTGAGCAAAAGTTATCCTGAGCTCAACACATTTTTTTTTACAATCAACCAATATGAAAATCCATTCATTCATCTATCTTTAGTTATCCTGTCCAGGGTTCGGCAGCTCTGTATTTCTGCATAGCTTGCATCTATCCCAATAACAATGCATAAGGCAGGGGTACACCTTTAAAGAGATGACAGTTCATTGCAGTGCACCATGCGCACACTCACAGGCATGGAACATAACATTATTATTATTATTTTTATATAGAATTTTAATACAGTGATCATGTTTTTCCACGATATTACAATTTTTTAAATATATGAGGACATGTCAATGTGAGGCATAAAAGAAACACAATTTTATTTTGTTATTTTTAATCTGCTTGCCAGAATTTAGCTACATCAGCATCCAACAAGTTGCCTCAGACCTCCACACATATATTAATATCTGAAATCCTTATGGCGTTTACATGACCTTAAATACTCCATTCAAATATAAGTAATACTGAATAATTAACATACATTGTAAAATGTACAGGACTTCAATAGGACGTACGGCAAAAAAAATGGTTGTGCATCTGTCTACTCAGCTGTTTATTACAGATGAGCAAGTACAGGACTGTGATATATGTCCTCATATATACATTAAAATATAAAACAGTCAAGCTTTACAGGTACTTCAGCTTTTTTTCATTTCCACTTAACACAACAGGTTGTGATTCCTTGCATATATGTGGTTTACAGGAACGGAATGAATACACAGGAGTAGTTTCATTGTTTGTTTAATATTCAGTTTGGAATTCTATGTTGCTAAGGGTTAGGGTTAGGGTTAGTGTTCAACAAATCTGCACATAGCTCTATTATATTCTTACCTACATTACAATAAACCATTGTATGGTAGTGTTTAACAATTTATGGTTCTAAGGTGTATGAAGTCCTAAAGCTTAAGGAAGTCTAAGATTGAAGTAGACCATTGGCGTTCCCCACAGCAGGATGGCCATTCTAATAGAAAAAGCATGAACATTTACAGCGTGCCTTATTGAGATTCTGAAATGGAGAGAAAGAGATCATCACACTGTAACAAGTTCAGAGGACCCCCAGGACAATTCAGAGGACCCACAGCTGTGTCTGACAGCACAAGAAGAGAGAGAGAAAGAGAGAGAGAGAGTGTGTGTGTTTGTGGGTTGGGGTTGTAGAGGGGTGGTTGCTGTTCTTAGCACAATACCCTCAATCTAATCTTGTTTTGCCTTGACGCAGCCTCATACCACAAAAGAGAATATTGGATCCAAGTACAGGAGAACCTCATAAAATATTATTGTTATTCCTAATTTGAACCCAGTCATTGCAATGGGATATGGAATATAACTTCTCGAAATGTTATTATGGCTAACGTGGAATGAAAGTTGGAAGTTAGCATGATTATGGTTTTACACAAAAGCCCCTACAACGTATGGCATAAATTACGTTTTATAAATTACGTTTGGCATAAATTAGCGAAAACATTATTTTTGAACTGGTGATGGAAATGGTGAGTCTTTTTTTCACATTCTAAAAGGAAAATATTTCCTAATACATCCACCTAGTTAAACTATTACTGAATTGTTCTTTGGCCAAGTCAAAGAGAAACTTGGCACTCTAGATAGTTTTAAAAAGGAAAGGAAATGGTCGAGTTTCCCCATTTTACAGTACGTAAGCAAATTTTTGCTAAGGTTGTAACGTGGCTCTGTGTGGGTCACAATTTGCTGGGAGAAGGAGTTGGGGCAAAACACACGTGCACCAGTGGAAATGGGTCTAAAAATAAACGCAATAAAAATCCAAGGGGCTGATAACATACACAGGTAATGTGTTCCATGAGATCTTGCAAATACTACACTACTGGCCCTAAACAGGATATCCCAGCGGGAAACACACAGAGGAGGGGGTGGGGGAAGAGTGTGTTTGTGAGTGCATGTGTGTTTGAACATCTCTGCTCCATTGGCTGATAGGGCACTCTGACTGGGACTCTAAGCCCTCCCCTAGCACTCTGGGTAATGGAAAAAATGATGGAGGAATTCCATCCAGTCTTGACGAAAAAAAAAATGAACTTTGACCCTTCTCCCTCCATTGCTCCAATTCAGTTTGCCAAAAATAGAAGGAAAAAAAAAAACATGCAATAATGACGGGTACGCTTTGCTTCTAAAGAAACTTGTGATTCAGCATTTTTATGTCGTATGCATATCTCACATTTATTACAAGCTTGAAATCGAATAACGTACGCAGTGTTTTGCTGCAGTCTAAATTTGGTTCCTGTTGTGCCTTGCCTCTTTATCACACACTCACACACTATATAGAGTGCTTTGGAAAAACAAACACACTCCTGCTTCACAAATCAGGATGTGAGTTCTCGTGAAGCCAAGACTAAGTCTTTGTTTTTCAAATGAGCACTGCTGAGTGTGTGTGTGTGTGTGTGTGTGTGTGCGTTACATACAGTACAGCCAAAAATAATTGTATTGTATTTTATTTTATACTTATTTGTATCTGTTGCACTGATCTGCCAAGCACAGTATAGTATATTCCTGTTCAGAAATTATGGCAAGACTAATAAATCTATAATTAGCAACTTCCGTTTTTCTTTTTGCTCTTTAATTGGTGTATAACAGCTGGAATTAGTTTTTAAAAGTAATATTAATGATAGAGGCTGCACAGAAAGAAAGAGACAGAGGTCTTGGGCTTCCAATCTAAAACCTCACTGGAGAGCAAAATCAGGTTCATCCGAAAGTACTGTAGATGCTCTTCCGCTTTCTTTTTTCTCCGTCCTCAGGGTGCCTCTGTTCAGTTGAAACAGTGCGTGTGTCTATTTCCTCACACCGGAGGCACTAATTAACCCTGCATATGATTCCAATTTTGACCAGTCCACAAAGAGAACAGACACCCAACAGTGCTGTGGTGATTTAGTTCAGTATTCCTCTGGGCAGGCCCAGTGTATTGCCCTCAGAGTAAAAGTGCCCTATTTCTACCCTCTCTCAGGAGCAGGCTGTAATACCCCCCTTCCCCAAACCACCCAACCTCTACGGTTAATTTGGAACATGACATTCTTGTGGGAAAATTCTCAGTTATTTTTTGCACATGAGCTTGACAAGCATGACCTAAATCCTTTTAGTTAGAAATGTAGATCTGATTAGCGTGGTGAAACTGACGCAACGCATATGGAAACAGATGGTGTGCTACTTTTCCCAAATATCGAGGTAACCCTTTCCAGTTATTAAAGTAATAGCCTGTAGAAGTCGAAAGAAGGTGCTTTGTAACTTTTATTGCTATATGTGACCCAGGCTGTGAAAACAAAGCTAAAGTAATTTTTGTGCAATTTACTGTTTCTACAGTACATAGAATTCCCATTCATGTACAGTGTCCCTAATGCTAATGCCAGTAGCTCTCACTTTACAGCACCCCACTGTTCTTTTAGAAAGGAGGTAGGCTTCCTTGACATCTGTGAACACATGATAAAAAGAAACGTTTTGGTGATCTGGATGAGGAAATTTCAATTATACCTGACATATCCTGTTATGCATAGAATAGGACAGGAACTATTTTGCAGACTTTAAAAATCACTTTATCAGAAGATATGTTTTGACCCGCTGTGCAGAAAATCAAGCTCCACCCCTAGTCAGAAGGCTGATTAATTATGCATGAACCTATGATAATACCCAGCCAACCCCAGTAAAAGTCAATTTTTGGTCTTAGGTCTCAGGCAGGTCGCAATCACTATGTTTTTGTCCACCTGCCCTTGGCCCAGGTGGAAGATATAGTACCTCCACTAACTGCACACTTCTTTGGGTTGGCCCTAAGTCCTGCCCATTTCAAGAATTTGGCAGACCCGAGGGCAGGTTTGAGGTACTGTAAATGCAGCTTCCAGTTATTACTATTAATTCTGATAAATTATAAGGATGGGGGGTTGTCCATAAGTTGCTGAAATGTCGTGGGGCTTCCAACCAGCATGTATGGAAACACGATGAAGTGGTGTAAACTAAATAAAGTTAAGAACACCATTTTTTCTCAGGACATAGAAATTAAGAAAATCAGAGTCACAAAAGTTTAATACATTGTAGGATTAAAGGGAACTGCACGTAACAAATTGAGCACTTCGCCAATTTGGGGCATTGGGTTACTTATCAAATTTACACCACAATAACTTTGTGAAAGTCCACAGAGAACAAGTATTGGGAATCAGGACCCCCTGTCTCAATCACCCCCTTGTCGAGCATACAGTAGCTCAAGAATTAAGAATTTTTTTTTTGCTCAGACGACTACATACCACTACACGGGAGCAATCTCACTGTGGTGCTCTATAAGGTCTGTGTGACCAGACAGGGGCAAAAACATATCTAAAAAAAATATTATTGTAAATCAGCGACCTGTGTTCCTTAGGCTGATGAGAGGTGGTCTCCACAGAGGATGGGGTTATCTTAAGCTGCATAATTTTAATGTACCTCTGATCCCAGCTCTGCATTCTTTTGAACTCTCTGCACCCATACAATAATTTGAACAGCGGACAACCTGGGCAGGCTTGTGAGAAATCTCATATCTCAAATAACAAAGGTAACTGCCTAACCCAAGTCTGCATACAGTATCATCATAAACAAACCTCAGAATTAAGGAGAATCTCTTTTAGGATTCCTACTTGGGAGATGACTCGAAAGAGTACCTCCACAATACTATGTACTGAGAAGTTGCGTAGAGGCACAACTTCTGGGTATTCCGTTGCATTGTCCACTCAGACTAGCACAAAGCGATACCCTGGTACAGTATCCTACAATGCCAATTCTTTTAAAGTGAACTTTGGTTAGCAAAAGAGGATGCAATGATGCTTGTAATGCAGTGGCGGTTCTACACTGAATTGCTCCCGGGGCGAGGCTCCCTCCCGGCGAGGTAAGCATAGCAAGCATCATAGGCAAGAAGGCTAACAAACCTAAGAGTTAACGTTATACCACTAATTAACAGAATGACAAGAATACCTTAATCATACAGAGAGAACATTGTTGCATACCTTTATCTTTTGCCCGTTTCTCCTCATCTTCTTTTCTTT
>JAOTRS010000039.1:19929961-19946262 GCA_028565755.1 Dinotopterus cunningtoni | reverse complement strand
GAAAATTTTTAGGGGGGCTGAGTACAAATGTTAGGGGGGCTAAAGCCCCCCTAAAAATGGCCTAGCGACGCCCATGTATATATATGTATATATAAAAATACTGATGTTCTCTAAAAAAAATAAATAAAAAAAAATCTTTAAACATTTTAAACATCAGAAACATTTTAATTTGGTTACATTAGTCCAACTGCTTTGAGATCAAATGGAATAGCAAGGATCATGGCAACAATTAAACACCCCTCGCTCAGCAGTGAGCAGAATGAGAGGGATTAAAAGGTGTTTGCTTCTAGCTCTAACAGCAGTAATGTGATAATGATTATAGATTAGGGGATATGCAGAGGCGGTCCAGATCTCCACCCAGGAGGCACCTCCATTTACAGATAGGACAGCTGTAACCCTCACATGCACAGCAGGGTGTGTGACAGAACTGAGAGGTCACACTCACATCCACATCAGCACTAATCTGGGTTTAACGGAAAGTTTCCCTAATCAAAATGAACCAGATTTATCTAATCAGTTGAATATTAAGTTTAGTACGTGTATCAGGGCAGGGAAATGTGGACCTTCATGAAATGACATTGGTGTATGATCCTGAAACTCTTGCCCTGGACTCCTGCTTGAAGCCATTTGGATGTACAATTTCTTCTCCTGAAAGACCTCAACTATTGATCCAAAACTATGGTTCATCTAAACCAGTGTTTTTATTTTCAGGCATCAGATATTACACCAAATAAAATAATAATAATAAAAAAAGAAATGGTAAAATATATTAAAATTCTCCTGTCTGATATAGTTCTTTTGTTGTTAAGAATCATCTTATTCAGTAAAAGGGAACTTTTAACAGCCTTTTTTTTTTCAACTTTGATGTGATCATTTTTCTCAAACTTTATAAAAGTTGTTAATTTAACAACCTGAAATCATCAAAATGTGTTTGATCTCAAGTCTGGTGTTAGATATTACTGTCAGAAAATCTACAATAAATGTGACAATAATGCTTAAGGCGGCATCATTAGTGCCAGTCCCAACGGCTGGATATAAATGGGGGGGTTGAAATAAAAAGAAAAAGGCATTAGTGCAAAAATAAATGTGCAGATCTGATTGTCCCCTTAATGAGAACTGATGAAAGCAAAACAACATTTAATAATCTGTGAATAATTTTATTACTGCTATTATTTGACAGTATTAATTAGTAGATAAGACCTTAAAACCTTTAACATTAGTCCAACTGCTTTGAGATCAAATGGAATAGCAAGGATCATGGCAACATGATACTCTGATATTTAGTTTGGGTAGTTTGATGTATAATATGGCGTTCTATAAAATCCAATGTTTTGCTCAATATGATCAGTGTGACTGAAGCTAAATGGACAATGACAGTTAAAGGTGCTTGACTTGCTGACTTGTCTTTTCAATTAGACTTGTCATAGTCTGAACGGAAAATTGATTAAATGCTGCTGATGGAGCTTCATGGTTTGATCATTTTGATTGATTTGGCTACCTGGTGAATGTGCTGTATTTGGTCAAAATGTAAAGGCTGCAGAGTTGTGAACTCCTGCTATTGTGTGGCAGCCTGGAAGGTTTTGCATGCACAGCTTTGTTCTGCTCTGTTGGATAAAGAGCAATTCACCAGCTGGAGCAGATGTGTGTGTGTGTGTGTGTGTGTGTGTGTGTGTGTGTGTGTGCGCGCACGCAAGTATGAGTGCATTCATAGGAGCCAAAAGGCAACTTAAGCTCTATACATTCTCTCATTCTACACTGACAAATGATACAATACACATTAGATATTAACAATGACTGCTTTGGAAATAAATCAATGAAACCCAAACTACATCAAAGGAAGCAACTCAGCATTAATACTAAAACATTTATTTCATACAATGAGCTTACAATTACTCTTTAATTATTATCAATCAATCAATTTTGAATTTGATAGATTATGCTTGTAACTGATACTGATGCCGTTAAATGTATCTGATTTTCCACTATGTTTTCTGCTCCTTCAATGCTTTATTATAAGCATAAATATCAGAGTATTTTTATGACTACCCATTAGGCAAGGACTGGCCACTCAATATTGATTTAACATTTTCACATAAATATATCCAACAGTATTTTACACGTCTCATAAAATCATCACTACTTACATGACTCCACTGTTAAGGAAAGAACATGAGACTGAGGTTAGGTCTAACCGGGGGTACTGGTTAGGATGGCAACATGCAAAAACAATATATAATAAAAACAATATATATATATTATTTTTTATTATAAAATATGACATTATATTTTTATATATAAAACAGCATAACGAAATATAAATAAATATAAATACAGGAAGGTTACACAGACCAATGACAGCAATATCCATAATGAGTTTTACTTCACGGCAGAGCTTGTAAAGGGACAATGTTTCCTTAAAGCTAATTTGTAAAAGACTTTTAAAGGTACCTTTAGAGAGTGTTTCTAATATAATGATATTGTTTCAACTCATTCCATGGCCAGAGAATTGCATAATAAGAGAAAGCAGATTTACCAAGCTCTGAATTGACTTTGGGAGCATTTAAAGGAATTCACACGATAGATCTAGTGCCATAATTGCTAGTTTGATTGGATAAAAGTCTGGAGATGTAAATAGGCGATGTAGCAATGTCTTAGCAATGTCTCATTTTTCTTTTGTGATAAAGAGAAGACCATCCGAAAGACCGATGTAAAATACACTGGTGAGAGTGTAAGCCTGCATTTGTTAAATAGTGCAATGCAGTATGGTTCCAGAATTTTTTCAATCCTTTTTTTTAACAATTAGATTGATTGATTTTACATGATTTTTATTTTAGAAAACACAATAAAACACTCCCCCCCACACACAACATCCTACTCTTGGCAACACAAAGAACCATTGACAGAGATAATCCAGTTGTTTATACAGGCATCATGGATTGCAAAAAGGATGCCCAGATCCCGTAAAAGCCCTTAAATTTCCCTAGTCTTTCCGAAGCTTGCTAGACATTTCCCTGACCCATTGACCTGGAGTAGGTCCTTGAATCTCCTTCCATTTTGAGGCGATAACATGCTTGGCTCGCAACAAACAGAAATTAACGAGCCTTTTCTTCTTTCCATTTACCAAAACATTTGCAGGAAAGATCTGCAGAATACACATTGGCATCTACAGGAACATCACTTTCTATGAGACTTGAATTCAACTGAAAAAAAATCAGAATTTTCTCATACTCCCACATATAATGAAACAGTGTGCCTACTTCACTATTATAAGTAACACAGTTGTCAGGAATGTTGGGGTTAAACTTATGCGGTTTTACAGGAGTTACATAATCATTTTTTTTTTTTAAATAACGGCGTATTTTTAAATAAGGTATTTGGGTATAATAGATTACATCATTTTCTAATACAAAAAGAAATAAGAACAGTTTTCTTCCTGGAATCAAATGTAATCTGACCATGTTTTGGTGTAAAATCAAGGTATATTTTTCAAAAGAACTGCATGAAAGTTAAATAGTTTTCCTTTTTGGGCATTTTAAAATCTTTAAAAAGGCATCAATAGTGTAAGGTGTTACAATACAATTCTACAAATAAAAACAGTATACAGTTCAAGCAAGTATCTAATCAGCAAAGCAATGCATAAAATCATGCAGAAGCAATGTTCACATCAACCATCAGAATGGGCAAAAATGTGATCTCTCTGATTTTAACTGTGGCATGATTGTTGGTGCCAGACAGGCTGGTGTGACTATTTTTATAATTGCTGATTTCCTGGGATTTTCATGCACAACAGTCTCTAGAGTTTACTGAGAATGGTGTAATAAAGTGAGCAGCAGTGCTACAGAGGGAAATGCCTTGTTGGTGAGAGAGACAAACAGAATGGCCGGACTGGTGTAAACTGATAGAATGGTCACAGTACTCAGATTAACAGTCTGTACTATTGTGATGAGCAAAAATGGGTCTCAGGATGCATAAACACTTGAGGTGACTAGGCTACAACATCAGAAGACCATGTCAGGTTCAACATCCATCAGTAAAGAAGGGAAAGCCGAGGCTGCAGTGGGTACAGACTCACCAAAACTGTCGAAGACTGGAAAAGCTTGTCTGATGAATCATGATTTTTGCTGAGAAGCACAGATGGTAGGGTCATAATTTGACACCAACAGCATGGATTCATGGAACCATTTTGGCCTGTCTCAGCAGTCCAGGCTGGTGGAGCTGATTTAATGGTGTGAGGAATGCTTTCTTGCCAAACTCTGGGCCCATTAATTTCACTTACTCTCACTCAGTCACTTATCGTCTGTACCGCTTTATACTGTATACAGGGTCGCAGGGGGCCTGGAGCCTATCCCAGGAGACTCAGGGCACAAGGCAGAGTACATCCTGGACAGGGTGCCAATCCATCACAGGTCACACACACATATATACGCTTATTCACTTACTACGGGCAATTTGGGAATGCCACTTAGCCTAATCTGCCTGTCAATGGACAATGAAAAGAAGGGTGGACGGAGAAACCCCACCAATCAAGGGGAGAACACGCAAACTCAATGCACACAGACCCAAGATTGGGAATAGAACCTGGACCCTGGCGGTGCAAGGCGACACCGCTAACCACTAAGCCACCATACCGCCTTAGGCTTGTTATTACCAATCAATTTTAATGACTTCAATTTCTAATGGTTAGTTCCAGCATGATGGTGCACCATGTTACAAAGTAAAAAAGTTGTGTCAAACTGGTTCAATACACCTAACAATAAGTTCAGTGTTCTTCAGTTTTTCCCTACGTCTTCATGTTCATTGGATTTGAATTCAATAGAACACATTTGGGATTGGGTAGAATGCATGAAGGTGCACCTAAAAGATCTGCAGGAAGTACATTAGCCAGTCATGGGCTTTCAAAAGCAATGTTTCCAACATCTTGCAGAAACCATACCACAAGGAGCTGAAGCTGTTTTGATAGCAAAGAAAGGCTCCACCCATTATTAATAAAATATCCTCAATAAAGTGTTTGGCAAATGTACAGTATATACACCACTCTGAGAATACAGCAGCAACAGGGTGTAAGCACACAACAGCTTTTTGTATTTATGTCTTTGGCATGGTAGATAAACCTAAGAAAAAAAAAACCCCACCACCACCACACACACATACTTGTTGCTTTTTACCCAGCTTTAATCTTTCTCTGCCTACAACCAAATTCACTTAATTTGTTGCTCAAAGAAACACACACAATTGACCTCAGGTGCATCATGTTACTCATTACTCCCCTAGTTTATCCTCAAACACCTCCCTGTACAGACCTATGCTAAGCATTAAGTTCCCGCTTGCTACAAACCCACACAAGCTGAAAACAATTAATAATCTAACCAATGAATAGGTATAAGTGAGAAATGGTTATTATTGAATTTTAGTGACTTTAAAAACACTACAAATTACAATTAAATTGGAACAACCTATATATAGCATGTATTATAATATATAATATTTTTTACCTCTAATACTAGCAGTGTCTGAATCTTCTATCTGTACTTGAGGTTTGACAGGTGTACCCTTTGAGTGCCTATCGATTCTCTATGGGGTTCAGATCAGTTCAGAATGTCATGGTTATCAAACCAGTTTATGGTTAGTGGTAGTTTTGTCACTGTCAGGAGATGCTAATTCCTCTTGGAAAAGGAAATGAGCATCTCCATGAAGCTTGTCAGGAAATGGAAGCAGGAAGACAGATGACATGACGCCTAAATTTAACAAAGACTGTGGAAACCTCACGCTGGACTTGAACCAAATTGGATTCTGTACCTCTCCTCCTCCAGATTCTGTGAACTTGATTTCCAAATAAAATAGAAAAAAAAAAAGACTTTTATCTGGAAAAAAGGACTTTAGATGATTGAGCAGTGGTCCAGTTCTTTTTTTCCTTAGCCCAGGTTAGATGTGTCAGGAGTTTCTTGATACTAGGAATGCAACAATTGTTTGCCATTTGCTGAAGACATCTACAGTATGTTTGGTGGCTCTTGATACACTATATACTGTATGTATGGTGACTCCAGCCTCACCCCATTCCTTGTAAAGCTCTCTTAAGTTCTTGAATCAGCATTACTTAATATTCTTCTTAAGGGTGCGGTCATCCTGTTGCACCTTTTCCTACCAAAATTTCCCTTTTACACAACTTTACATGAATTTCAATCGATACAGCACTCTGCAAACAGCCAGCCCCTTCAGGAATGACTTTAGTGGCTTACTCTTCTTGTGGAGGATGTCAGTGATTTTCTTCCAAACAGAAGCAAATTCAGTCTTCCCAATGCATGCACTGAACTAGACAGAGTGATTCACAGTATAGGTAAACCTTGGATTGAGAGCATAATTCATTTCGGAAGCATGCTTGTATATCAAAGCACACATAAATCAAAGAGAAATATCATATATATTTCCCCATTCAGATGAAAAACTCAAAAATATTCATATAAAAATAATTAATACAAAATATAAAATAAAAATAAATCAAATTAACCTGCACTTTGCCTTTGAAAATAATCGTGGCTGAAGTAAGACGAGAGAGGAGAGGAGGCGGTGTGTAGGACGGCTTTTAGGTTCACACAGCCACATACACACCGAAATCACTGCTCTATCGGGAAACTTCTTTAACAAGGAACCCCTCTAATGACAATTCCTTTGCCTACTTTTGAGGATTTGGCGGGAATGTGACGTTGCATTGCTGTTAAACAGATTGATCTTCCTCACTGCTACAGCCTTTTTAACCTTTTTCTTTATGAGGGCCTTTGATGCAGTACAGTTACTAAAGAACACTCACTACACTTGGACAAAAATTTTAAAAATGCTTTTTCATGCGTGCACACCCCCACGTATGGTCACAACGTTATAGTAAACAGTACAATCACGCACGGATGTGACGCACACACACTGAGACCGAGCATGGAAGACGATTACCCACAATCCCGCAGTGTGAGAGAGAGAGTAATTATTGACTCAGTTGTGATCACTTAACGCTCGGCAGACAAAGTGCATGTGTACTACTTGCATTTGAAGACCTTGCTTGTTTATCAAGTTAAGATTAATTTTAAAATTTTGCTCATCTTGCAAAATGCTTACAGACAAAGTTACTCGCAATCCAAGGTTCCACTGTATTTATACTCTACGAAAAGATATTTACTAAAACTCAAAATTAAAATATTTGAATATTTTGAGATACTGGATTTTTTTTCATGAGCTGTAATGCCGTATATACACTACCTGGATAAAAAAAAAGTCACCAAATAGATTAAACTACGCAAATAGTTAACAGTCTTCTATTGGATAATTTCTGCATTGATTATCATGGTTCAGATGGCGAAAAGTTAGTAAATCCCTAACTAATGCAGGGTGATGCTTCTCATTTCTTAAACAACCATGTCAGAAGACATATCCTGTGGTTATGACATAGATGTTAATCTGTTTTAGAAGGGTCAAATTATTGTCCTGCATCAAGGAAAAAAAACAATAAAGGAAAACAAGGAAGGAATGAGGTTGGAAAAACGTCCTGGATGAGTGATGGAAGATCATTTAAACACAAGCTTTAAGTGACGACTAAAGTATTTCATTTCTTAAGTAATTGGGTTAATCTCCCTACAACAAAACTAGATATAAAATAAATAAATTAATAAATAAATAAATCAACCAACCAACCCACCCCAACAGTTTGACTGATGCTACTTATAAACCAGTATACCTATGTAGGGATCTATGCAATGAAGGAAGATTCAAAGCACTTTTGTAAGTTGCTCTGGATAAGTGCGTCTGCTAAATGTAAATGTAAACGCTTAATGAAGTCAAATCATAAAAATAACAACAGGTGAACTCTCACTCATGTTTAAAAGTGAAAGTTAGAGCATTTCCACACACCCAAACTGAAGAGAACAAGGGATTAGGGCTAAACAGCTGTAAAGCCTTAAGAAAATCACCAGTGAGGCTAATTGGGGAAAAAAAAGGCATCAGTTTTCTAGTGAGCATAAAGATCGGGCTATGAACATGTCATGTGGTCTAATGAGTCCAGATTTACCCTTTTGCAGAGAAGACAATTGAAGGTAGATGAAGTGATACACACATCGTGCCAGGGGCCTACTGTATAAGCCTGTGGGGTGGTGCTTTGATCTGGGTTGCCTTCAGGTTTATCTTCAGCAGTATGTGCCCAAAAGAAAAGAGGTCAGCTGACTACCTGAATGTACTAAATATCCTGGTTTTTACATCAATGGATTTTTTGTTTCTTTTCTGATGGCACAGGAATATTACAAGATGATGCCAGGATTCATTGGGTTCAAATTGTAAGAGAGTGGTTCGGGAGCATGAGGCATCATTTTCACACATGGATTGGCCACCACAGAGTCCAGACCTCAACCCCACTGAAAATCTTTGGGATGTGCTAAAGAAGACACGGTGGTCCTACTCTCCCATCATCAATACACAGTTTCGGAGAGAATTTAACGTGACTCTGGATATAAATAAATATTGTGACATGCCATAAGCTTATCAAAAGTATGCTGCGGCTGTAATTAATGACAAAAGGCAGTCCAATGAAATATAAGAGCTGGTTACTTTTTTCTTTGGCTAGGCAGTATATGCAAAGCAGACACCCAGCACCTCAACACCCAGCCCACGTAGATACATACTTTGCTGAGATCTCTGCATTGCTAGTGAAAAGATCATCAGTTTTCATAGCCACGGAAGTGCTGAGCTCACATCTGTGGATGGAAATGGAAATCTCACAGGCCTTCTTCATCAACCACATAATGACAACACACTATGACTGACTGTGTTATAACCATCAAACACAGCGATTTTTAACCATTGGAAAAAATGGAGCGTGATTCATTAGCGTAACTGCAGGACGCAGCTGTCTCGTATAAAGTAGTGGTGCTATTGCGATCTACATATGCTTCCTTTTAATGTAAGGCGCCTAAGCTCATGTAGATGAAAAAGACCATGGAATAACCATCAACTGCTTTGTGCATTTCTCTATTGGATGAAGTAATGTGCATATTGAAATTTCGACGTTAAGCATGGGAACCCTGCCAACACCATGTGCCAACTAGAAAAAAAAAAAAAAAAGAGAGAGAAAGCTAAGACCAAGATGAGGAAACATCTTTAAATAAAGGTCATGTTTCTCTACTAAAGAATGGCTTGGTAGTGATTTTAGACTGACCTTTGTAAGAGATGCAAGAAAATGTCAGCACAAAAAAAGGCACAGTTATAATGACTTGAGGTTAAATATTATGGGTTGGTCTATGTGTGTGCTAGCTGGCGAAAAAAAAAAAAAAAAGGTTTCAAAACATGCAGTTCAGAATGACATCCCAGAGGGGCTCCCATCCCCCCAAAGAAGCTGGAGCAATACCCTGGGGATGAAGGGGGCTGGGAAGCGCTCTCTCTCTCTCTCTCTCTCTCTCTCTCTCTCTCTCTTTTAACATACTGACAGATGTTGTGTGTGGCCTAAGGCAGCAGGCTATGCTGAAGAGGACGAATCACTTAAGTTCATCTCTTTCTCGGTTGCACTAAAACACACAGAGTCATCTTAACCACAGGACAACGTATTAATAAGAAACGAGGAGCCTTGCCATTTCCTTGGCTTCAAGTAAACCCATATGACCTTGAGCGATCCGCTTAGGCGCGGCCTGTTCTGTTTACTCAATCTTCCAGTTCATGTTAATATTTGAACCACTTTTGTCATCATGCACATGTGAACGTCTGAGTTTATGGCACAGGGGGATGGGTGTGTATGTCTTCAGTGCAACTTAAAAATCAGGAATGGCTGCAGGGACCCATGCACCCTCATAAGACACAGTTGGATAACTGTCATTGTTCCTGCAGCTGTCACAGAGCCATCATTTTTTAGTTCTGTCACCGGAGACAAGATATTTCTCCTCAGACAAATATTTCTCATCAGTACTTTGTTGGAAATGGACCCTTTCCTGGGGTTTTTCCTAGGCGTAAATAACTTTCTTACTTTACTCTGAAATGATACTAAAACCTTTCTTTACATGGTTGACTGAATCTCACCTACCATGAGACACAATAACATTGTGGTACTTTTGCATGTAAAGTAATAAAGAGTGACTTGTGGCAATATATTAACATATGGAACATTCTTTTAAACTCTATCTACACTGAGACAAAAGTGATCAATAGTGCATTAAGCTCAAGACAAGACTTGTCGCTCTACTGAAAGCGGGTTCGATAAGGTCCCCACTGATCAGCCAGATCAGCAAAGCATGCTTGGCAGCCATTTTAAGGACACACAAAGAAGAAAAGTGAGGAGCAAGAAAAAAGACAGAGACGTGGCACTCTGCCAAAGCTCTGCTCCTGCTCTGCCAAGGCCACAGGCTGCTTTACTAATTTACTTGCAAAACATGAAGGGCAACTTTTTCCTGTAAACTGTACAACAGTACATACATAGCCAAAAACCTCTCCACGGTTAGTCTGTCATGTTTAAAGTGTTGCACTTCGCTGATATCAGTAACATTGGATTTGTAAAAATGTAAAATCCTCACTGGCGATCACAGGAAATCTGATGTACGTACCAGGAGAAGACTCTCCGAAATAAGCTTGAAGACGCCTCATTAGCTCGACGCTTCATGTCTAAGTGGATCTGATTCCAGGCTCTAGAATTATTTCATTAAGCAAGCAGGCATCTTACCAAGCACTTGACATGGAGTTAGAGCATTTGATGTAATTTTTAAGGTCGGGGGAAAAAAACAAACAAACAACCAAGCTTATCCTGTTAAACTATGCATTTCATTATAAAATGCGACGTTTGCTTAAACAGCTGACTCTTTATAAATTAGGACTGCTGCATGTATTCAGCCATTAATTGGCTTGCTCCAGACACACGTGTAGGGATAATAATGGACAGATGCATGTTGCTGGACACGGGAACGCCATTTCTGAACAGTTTTCAGGGTATTAAAAAATGGTCTACTCTGCAAACAGCTTTTCTTTTTATTTCCTTGCTGGACAATAAAGACAATTACACTATGATTTAATTTCACTGCCTTTTGCTTTGATTACAGTGTGCCATGAGGTGCACAATTGATTCCTCATGCTCCCAGAACCAGAACTCTTTCACAATTTGAGTCCTGGAATATGTGATAATATGGTCATTCAGTAACGTCAGGTCGTCAGCTGACTTTATTTTATTGCCGCATAACGTTGCCGAGTCTAGACCTGACCAACTGAAGCAACCCCAGATCATAACACCTCCTCCAGAGGTTTGTACAATGAGTACTATGCATGATGGGCGCATCGCTTCATGCGCTTCCCTGCTTACCCTGAAGATTTTTTCTGACTTCTCACTAACAAGTGTTAAATTTCATAGTTAAATACCAAAAAATACCAACCTAAAGCCTGGTTGAAATCAGTACAGGTGATAAGCATAACCAGCTGATAATGAGTCGTCTTTCCAAAAGCTAATACCTTAGTGCATCTCTGGCTGTACGAACAAACAGAAAAAAAAACACCTGGTTGCACTAAGACTGAGCGGAAAAACACCTGGCATGAAGTCAGCCTTTAAAAATCAATGTGGTGGAAATAAGTCATGGTGAAAAAAATAACTCGCCGGAAACCTGCACAAAGCAGGAAAGGATTGTGCAGACAGTGCCTCTTATGGTTGTCTCCATGTGCATGTGGCCTAAATTCTTAGGCTTAACTTGTGGTATCCACACGTGCACACACACACGGCTTTGTGCCAGCTCCCGTGGCAGGAAGTATACTTGGAGCCAAGGGGTCTGAGCGGCTGTGTGTCTAGCAGTGTGTTTACGCATCAGCAAAAGGAAGGTGTGCTCGCAGGAAGCAGACCAGCACCTGTGGGAGAAAAAGAACAGGCTTGGGAGAGAAATATTAAGCTTGATTTAATCAGTGCTTCCTCCCTTGCTGATCATGACAGATGGCCCAGGGCCATGACAGCGAGATGGGGATCATAGCCGTCCCAAAGCTCATGGAGTCAAGTTTCACTCATCCTCACTCCGGGGAGGAAAGGGAATCTCGATGCTGATGCTTATAATACCGCACTGTGCTGACGGTTGCCAATCCTGGAGGCTCTGCAAATTCCAAGTATTACTATGAAGAGTTAGTGGCAATGCACTCAAAGACTTGGGAGAAGAGAGCATATATAACTCAAATACTTGCCACCACTTGTACTAACCACTCATGGAAAATGTTATCAAATAAGCCAAAACAAATCTTTCGTCAGTAAACCGGTTCATCGGGTTTAGCACAGATGACAAAACTCGCGAGTTCATGGAGCATGGTCATGGAACAAAAGTTGCTTATAGAACTTTATGAAACCAAGCAAAGACGTACGGTTCACAATGCGCTACAGTTTGAGTTTGTCTCATCAATTGCTAGGTTACACTAGTTTAGTTACACTAACATTTAGTTAGATTACTGGATGTTTTCTTACAGTACATCTTATGCAAAAAGGAGCAAGTTAAAGCCATCCTTGGGTTCCAACACATTTGCATTCCCTCTCATCTTCGCTACGAGACTAATGTATTTAAGTCTCATGTACCAAAATATATTATGGCCAAATTTGTCCAAAGAAAGCCATGCAAACTGATGTTTAAAATCCCTCAAAGGAGCAAGGCAAACACTATTTTAAGACCAGTCAGTTTTTAATCCCTCTTTAGGAGAAACTGGATAAATGAACAACCCTACAGTCACATGCTACACTAGCAAAAGAAAAAGGCCCAGTTAAGGGGAAAACTATGGATCCTGCTATAGCAATACTCCAGATGTACAAGTAGTACTACGATTTGGGAAAGATACGCATCCCCAGTATCGATCCAAACAAAGAAGCGCCAAAATAATAAATGTCTAATCAATATATTTACAGACAGTTTATTAGATCAAGACTCATTTGTTTAAATAAAAGAAAGCACAATTTCAGGCAAAGGGCGAAGTCTGTTGTCATAGTGACAGGCAGGAGAAAACATTAAAAGCGTGCAAGATTAACAAACAGTAGAGATCTGAAGATTAATTTATGATTCATTATAGCTTTCTCTAAACAGGCATGTCATTCATTTGTTCTCTGATTGGGCTAGAAGCTAGTGATTGATCGATAATTTATCCTTAGTGTTAACTTCATATCAATAGTTAAAAGAGTATTCATCATAGTGGATATTCCCCAATGGGTTATGTTGTGTTTAAATGTAAGCCTCTGATGTGTTTGCTTGTGCTAGTGTGTACTAGATTTTGTTCTTTGTTTTAGCTAGTGTGCTAATTCAACCTAATATCCCAGCCCATGCCTTAACCATTTTTCTTTTTTTTTTTGGACAAGATGGAGAATGATGGACAAATTGAACACACAAATGACCGATCCTATGTAATGGCCTTGTTTGTTTATATGTGTGTATTTAGCCAGCCAGTTAGCGCCAGCAGAATAGTTCTATTGACCTCAGAGTTGCACCTAACCACCCTGTTATTAGAGAGATAAAAGCCTAAATAATAGCCTGCTGAAAGATTTTGCACCTTCACTTAATACTTAGTTACTGTGACAGTCGTGTGACATGCACAATGCATTGTTTTCTTTCCCATGCTTCTGTAATGTGAAAAAAACAATGACTATAAAGACCTCGCAATTTGTAATTTATTTTTTATTTTTTGCCAAGTCCTTTGAAGGGACTTGCCATTCTTAGCCGTGAGATTAATCTATGTAGTGGAGAAGCACGCAACAACCCACATTATAAAATATTCTCCCAGGGGTTTTTATCATAGAGTTTAATCCCAAAACCATACATCAGGCAGGCTGCCAGTTGAGATAAAAAAAAAAAAAAACTCAGATTTTCAGTCTGGAAAAAGAACAAGCCAGCAAATAGATGATTGTTTGTATATTTTATTTTATGTACACCATGTAAAAAAAATTCCACTGATCTGAGGACAACGGTTGAGTGTCATTTGCACGGGCACTCGTGATTTTGTCCTCCTTCAAAAACCGTTTCGGGAAGAAGGAAAAAAAAGGAGCTCTGTAAAAAGTACAAGAACCTACCATTGAAATGCAGTGGTGAGACGCTTTGCGCTTAGCAGTGAGCTTAAAATATACCTGCGCTCGGGTTTGGCTCCCTTCCCCCACCTCTTTTCCTCCCTGGTTTCCATGCTTGATCCCTCACTGAAGTGGCTCTTTAAATTCTCAAGGCCCTAAAAGGTCAGCTGCTGACTAGAAAGACTCACTTTTCCACCTGAAGAAAAAACAACAATCCTGCAGCGTGAAAGCATTTCAATTCTGCCTGGTGCTCAGAGGACGTGGGTATGGAATTCATAGTACCATAACAGCAGGTTTACGTTTTTTTTTCTTTTTTAAAGCTTTAATAAAGATGTGATGCATAGGAGTTTATACTTCTGTCCATTTCTCCAGTGGAAAATTTCATTTGTAGGGAGACGGTGGTGGGAAGGAAAACAAATACAAAACAGACTAACCGCAATAATACAGTGTACACAACTAGTTCCTGAAAGCGTCTTGTTTTCTCATCCATGTCCAAACCTGATAGAAAAGAAGTCACTTTCCAGGCGCCAGGTGTGATTGTTTGAACCAGAGGGCTGATCAGAGCTTGTCTGCCGTTCACAGCCGTAAAACTCTACTTTAGTGTTCATTGTACGAGTGTCCAGCAGGCCACTGAAGGTACAGATAAAGTGCTTTTCTTTACATGACACATTAAATAATTAAAGCAAGTACATATGAAACTCTGTGATTCTCAAACAAGCCATGACACAGTTCTCAAGGCCTTCAGACCAAGAGCAACATAACATCATAATAAAAATGAAAAATAAATGAGGAAAAAAACGGGGGGAAAAAAAAAAAAAAGAACAGGCCGGTTGAAGAAATTCGGCCCTCTGGGGAAAATATACCCATCATCAATGACGACATACTGCATGTTTTAAGACCTACACAATGATCTCTAGATGCAGAGGATACAAAAAAAAAAAAAAAAAAGTGTTTCACATTTTCAGTTTTGAAAATAAAAGGAAAGAGACCTCAAAGAAAGCCAAGTTATTTAGCGTCGTGTGGAAGTCCGAATTTTCCTGCTTAAGTGGACTAGGTGAAGGTCACTAGAGCAGGCTGGCTGACGGTCTCCATGATGGATTCATTAGTTATAGTAGCTCAGTTGACAGACAGGAGCTCTTCACCGACAGAAAACAGCAGTGGTGGGATTGATCGTATGAGCCAGGTTGCCTGTGCGTCACTGGCAATAAATACATTCAGATTTAGTGTTGAGCTACTTATTAGACTAAAACAGAAGTCCTGAAGAAATCAATAGGGTAGAAAAACAGGTGGAGAGGAAGAGTTCTTCTCTTGTGTTTACCAGATGTTCCTGCCTGCTTGCTCCCTCAAGCCCTCAACAACTGCTTTGCGTGTTTGCTGATTTCTCCTTCCAGGCAGGTGAAAAAATAAAAGCACCTTCACTCACGAGATCTGTAGCAAATGCACTCCGTCCAGGTTGGGAATGACATAAGGGGAGCACAGGGTCCTGAATCCAGCCAGAGTCCAGCCTTCCCCTCTTTCAATCCTGAAACACAAAGCATAAACCACGTCAGTCAACACACACTCTCTGGAGAAACGTGTGTGTGTGTGTGTGTGTGTGTGTGTGTGTGTGTTTTGGGGCCATAGGCATCAATGTTCACAAAAGAAGGAAAATGCACGAGCACAATGACCTCTAAAAACAACTGTTTTGTGAAAAATATATGGAGTAAATTATATTAGCGTTTACATATGGAACTATGAAATATAGGAATGATGAAATAAAATGATACCGCAGTTAGAAATTAGGTTAAGAATAGTTGAAAAAATTAATATTTTAACCATTTTGACAAAGAGCTTCTTATACAATTTATCAAAGCTACCAAAACCATACTATATGTGGCTATTAATTCTGGCCAATAACAATGTTTATAGTAACTTAACACTATTTCACATACTCATCCAGCTTTCCCACCACTTTGAAGCAGGAAAAAAAGTGCACATCAGCAAACTGTGAATTTTAATGAAAGAATGTTTTGACCCAACAATGATATCTGACTAGACGGTTTCTAAAAAAACAAAAAACAAACCTCAACTTCCCACATATGTGCCTGTCTTTTAAATAAATAAAACGTATAATGGTATCCAATTGAAATGGCTGGAGAAGAACGGTCAGTCTCTGAGTCAATATTTAATATTAGTAAGAACAAAGGCAACATTCACAAAGAAATCCTTAGTGTAACTTAGAATAAACGCCTAAGAACGAACGAAGAAAAACAAATAAAAAACTAGTATATTAATCATAAATAAA
>JAOTRS010000039.1:19880485-19893934 GCA_028565755.1 Dinotopterus cunningtoni | reverse complement strand
CCCCATCAGGTAAGATATTTTATAAGAGATCATGCCTCTTGTGTCCACAGGCACACTGCTACTACTACTAAACCATGTAATCCAGTTCAGGAAAATATTAGAAAGTGATATCTTATAGCTTGACAAGATCCATTTCAGTTTTTTTTTTTTTAATGAGATTATTATACGGGAAAGAGGTTGGAATGTCATGTTTTGGGTGGCTGGCCGATTCACATCACTGACATACACAGTATATAAGGAATGGCTATGTCAGTAGGAGTGGGTCATTATTGAGTGTAGTGTTGTATCCGTCCATGTGTTCCTGGGCATGGGGTTATAATGAGCTGTGTGGAAAAGCACTACTTTGCAGTTTTTTTAGGAACAACAACTAGGTCAAAAAAAATTCCTATTTGAGTGTCCTGGTTCACTCTGTTCAGCGTGTCATTAATAACTGGAAAATGTGGAAACAGCTGAATCTACCCTTGTCGCACAGATCTCCGCAAATAGGACACTGAGTCCTACCTATGGCTCTGAGATATCCAGCAAGTCATTGGATCTTTCTGCTGATTGTGATAGTGGTCAGAACACCGTGGCAGCTTTCTCCCGAAGGGGAAAGTTTTGGCAAGCTGAGCCAGGTCATTTGTGCCTGTGGCTTTGACACCTCAGGATGATGCTTGAGGGCTGGTTTCTAGCATCAGCATCTAGTATATGGGCCTTGTAATGCTTTTATATGAAAACTGTTTCATGATTTGTGTGTACCTCACTGGCTAGATAATGTGCACTGTCCAAAATTATTAACCTTCCAAACAGTACCCAGTTTCCCAGGTTCAATGACAGAAAATAAGTATATGGCAGGCACTTTTGGTTTTGCTTTTTAATGTACATTTACAACGTAAGACATTTACACATAATGTCTTATTATGTATACACAAATAGTTTGAAAAGGGACACAGGCACAGGGAGATGTATAAAGAGGCGTCCTATAGTTCACAGGGACACTTGAATGGACAAAGCTACAGAACCATAGACCATAAACATCCCTGTTGGTAGAGTTAGCCTGATCAAGTGTAGTTCAGGAGTTTATGGAATTACAACTGATCACCCCAACGCAAAGCTCATAGACCAACGATAAGAAAGGTAAAAGAGGAGCCAGTAGTCAAGAAAAGACTTGAAACGCATTACAACATTACATCGAGAGCAATAAGGAATCAACTGTAATGCAATCTCCAATCCAACATCTGATGCAAATCTGCCCTGCTAAACAAGAACAGAGTTTGATCCCAAGAACACCGTACCCATAGTCAACAGTACGAGGGCATCAGATGCCGTTGAAATGGTCATGATGGAAATGAAATACCTGACACCTGTTAGAGAAGAATGTCACCTCATTTACTAAGAAAATAATCAGGGTAGAAGATCAATGTTTCAACAAGATAATGACCTTCGAACATACTAATTTAATTAGGTACTGTAGCATTAGGTAGCTTGTTAAAATTTTAAAGTCCATCAGAGGAACCCACTTAATGTTGGGAAGTTAAGAACAGTTTTGTAAAATGGGCTCAAAACTGAACAACAAAGCTGCAAAAACCTAATTACTTGTCTCTAAGCTGTATTTAGTTCCTAGTATTCCAATATTTTTTTTCATTAACAATTTAGTTTTTTATATTGTTTATGCATTTATGCGTATATATACTGATGCACACATTTTTCTTTTGTTCATATTAATCAGTACAAAGATAAAATACATTATTACAGACTATGACATTATTTTCCTGCTTAAAGCTTTCTCTTCTCGTCTGTATTTTTCTCATTCTTTCTCAAATTGACTAGGAGAAATAGTCAAGGTGAGACAGGACAATTAGCAACAGTGTTTGGAGAAAAAATGAGCAATACTAGAGCTATTATGGAGCAATATGTGAGTCTAAATAATATATAGGGTAAGGTAAGGGGTATTCATGATTTCAGTAGCAGTTTCTTACTGATTGTATCAGTGCAGTTTGAAGGTGATGGACCTTGGTCAAGGACCCAAAAGTGCCAGCTTGGTGGTGCTGGGGCTTGTCCTGGGGATCTCATGATCAGCAGTCTAACAGTGAGGTTCCCCAGTGCCATTATATAATATATAATAATATAATACTGTACATAATATAAAAAATATATAATCCTGACTGCAGTGTTTGCCTCATACAGCTTAAAAGTTCTGATTTTAAGGCTAAAAAAAAACTAAGTTCTCAAAAAGTAAAGCACTTTAAAAGTTGAAAAGATCCTCATATTGTTCGCAGGGGATTGTATAATAGACCTATGTTGTGTGAAGGTTTAAGAAATTCTTATAAAGAAAACTGCAGACTTTAGAAAGGGTTTTATTTAGAAATAGCACATGATAAATAACAACTTTATTGCATGCCACTAACCAATAAATCATATATATATGTTTTTTTACAATGTAGAATTTATAGACCTGATGCATAACAAATCAATTATAAATAAACAATCATAATAAATTATCAAGTGTCACATGATTGAAAGCTGAATAATGTCTATTGTAATACTGAAAGTTATACACCGAAATTATAATTTGGGGTAATACCAGCATGGGTCAATCATTCTCATGAATCATTCAGCCTACAAATATAGCGCAAAATTAATCATTAAAACATTTATTGTGTGGATGATTAAATATATATACTGTATAGCAAGATCTCTGACTTGTCTGTCTGCAATTAAAAAGAGGTGCATTTTTAAGAATTAAGAAATTATTTTAAAGCTTGAGTTTGAAGAGAGCTCTTTTGAAACTTAAAATGAAGTTCAGTTTAAGCTTTTCTGCATCGGTTTGTTATAGAAAAAAAATAAATGACAGAAAAAATGCACCGTAGTCTCATTTTGGTTTCACACAGACCTCGTAGTTGTCTAGGAGACATATGTAAATGATGCATTCTTGAGAGATCGTTTTTAATTGTTTTTTCCTCTGAGTGTATAAAAACAGGTATGTCCTAAAATTATATTAAATAATAGAATATGTGCATTCCATAACATTTATATTTATATTTTCATTTCCATTTTATTTTACATAGTATTTACTGTACATGGATCTCTATAATTATGCAGCGCAGCGTTCAGGGTTAGAACGATAGCGGTTGCTGTATGTATTTGCGTGTTTATCTTTTATTTTCTTAAGTCATGTTCTCTGCCACAGTTAGCTTATCATTTATCAAGGGGAATTAAGTTACTGAGGAATGCATGAAAAAACATGATAAATACTCCTGGCATAGCCTTTTTGTTCAGAGAGCTGTCAACAGCTACAAAAAGCTGCCACTGATGTTAACAGCCTGCACACACACATTCAATCTCACTAGTCCTGCCGCACCGGTGTGCTGTGCTCTGTTACCCCTGCAGCAGTAAACAGGGATCTGTCTGTAAGATTAGATGTGAAGGTTGAGAACATGACGGCACTCTATATCACTCATGTCTTCAGCAAAAACGGCAGTGCTACTGTGACCCGGTTTGAACTTTTTAAGAGGCCCAAATGGTGTAGCGACCAAAGACCAGAACTGTAAACTACAAGAAGACTAAAAGATATCAAGATGTTTGGAGGCAGTATCTGATTGGGATGCTAAGACTGAGAAAACAAAGCCTTCGTCAAAGGTCGCTTTTAAACAGGTTCAACAATATATTTTAAAAGGATAAATCCTCTAGAAAAAAAAAAATCTCTTCCACTTATCCAAACCTTGTTGTAGACCAAGTACACCACTTCACGGTAACATTATTCCATAACAGCAGTGGTTTCTTTCAACAGGATAGTGCACCCTGCCACACTGCAAATAATGATAAGGTATGATTTGAGGAACATCAGATTGAGCAACTGTGGGATGTGCTGGACAAATCAATCTGATCTATGGACCTATGGACCTACCTTGAAACATACAGAATTTAAAAGATCTGCTGCTGACGTCTTGGTGCCAGATACCACCACACACTTTCAGAGGTCTTGTGGAGTCTTTGCATGAGGGCTGTTTTGGTAGTGCAAGGATGACCTACACAATATTAGGCAGGTGGTTTCAATGTTGGCGGCACAATGGCTTAGTGGCTAGCACAGTCACTTTGCACCTCCAGGTCCTGGGTTTAAATCCTGTTTCAGGTCTGTGTGCATGGAGCACAAATTTGTGCTCAAACTTTTCAACTATCCATCCATCCATCCGTCCATCCATCCATCCATCCATCCATCCATCTAGGAACCTCTGTAGTCCAACCAGGGACTGTGGAGGCCAATAGTGACCACTGTATTTATTCCTATTTTTACATCTGTGGTAGGACCTCTGGTACACACAGTACAGGCAATTTGGAAATGCCAGTTAACCTAATCTACATGTCTTTGGGCTGTGGGAAGGAAACTGGAGTCCCTGAAGGAAACCCACCAAGCACTGGGAGGTGTTTTATTGCTATTTTATGTAACAGTGACTGACAGATAAGTAAATTAATGGAAATGAGCTGAAATCATTTGGATTCTTGCAAAGATTTAAAAAAAAATCAAAAAAGTTTAATGTAGCTTGATATATCTCACAATAAGGACCAGAGATAAGCTGTGATAATAAGTGCGCTAGAATGGTTTCTTGCACAATGGTATCAGGAGTTACTTACTCACGTTTATGGCTGAGTGCTATAACATTAAAGAGTCTTTCAGCCTGCCAAGACACTAATTGCAGAAAAACAGAGGTTGCCCACTTTCAGCGAAAGGGAGCAGTGAAACCTGATTATAGAGCTTTCCAGTGGCGTACAGTATGTGTGTATTGACCAGAGTTCTTAAAATAAACAGGCACTACTTATCTGAGCAGAAAAATTAGCACAGTAATTTTGTCAGCTTGGGCTCTTCTCTTCGGATGCAGTGGCGCTGAGATATAAGAGCCCTTTAAATGAGAAACTCATCTGCTACATGTCTTATCGATCTGATCTGCTCCCACTGCACACCAGCCCATTCGAACGCGATCAACTGTGCAGCATAGAGCGTCTGGGGAACACTGAGAAATGAAGCATGGGTTTAAGATCAGTCTAACTGATCATTGAGCGCTCCTATCTTGTTAGGAAGTCTTTTAAAATAAGGAGCAGTTTCTGTATTTTTTAAACAATGAGGTCAGGAAGGGGCAAATAGAAAAATAAAAAGTGAATATGCCAACCATAACAGACACAAAAATATACACACCAAGGCACTTGCATAGTTCAGCTGCATCATTTAGTTTGCATAATTTTTTTTTTTTTGTAATTTGAAGCCTTTTGGTGTCTCTGAGCCTTGTTAGAGCTTCACCCTGACTATATGCCGGGTTTACACAGCCAGTTCAAGGTGGAAATATTGCAGTTTCATTGCGCCACGGCGTTCTGTATAACAGGATCAGAGACGGAATCGAGGATCGAGGTCAACTTGCCTTTAATCCGGGAGCAAAGGTAGTAACGAGCAAGATGAGATCTATGTGAAATTAGAGAAGCTCTTTGCGGAACCGGGAGCTGATGTTTCGAGTCGTGTAATGTGTGTGAGGCACGCCGTTGGGAAGATTAAACATCAGTAAACAATAACCTGCTAACAAAAATATCTTGTACAGAGTAAATTAGTCGAACCAACCACACTTAATTAGTGCTAAAGTTGTAGCGCCTCAAGAACAATAAACTGAAAGATCAGTTGGGATTAAGTCTAATCAGCAGTGCCAGCCTTTTATGTTTGGATCACATTTAAGAAATATTTAAGGGTGCAATAGATAGCACTGGGCTCATTCTAGCATTCAGAGGAACTGGCAAGTCTGTGGGCACAGGCTGAATGGTGTCCTGCGAGCTTCCTCCTGTGAACGGCTGAACCAGCTCCTCCCAGCTCTCATTGGTGAAGCAGCAAGCTGGGATCTCCTGGACACCCCTGCCTGGGTAGCCTTTCCGACTGGAACCAGACGTTTAGTCATGGAACACACAGTGGCATTTTCTCCTTCCTGCGCAGGGCCACGAAATGCGGCTCTGTTTAAAAGTTCACATGCTGCGGAGAGCTCCAGTAGTGCTTTCCATTCCATCTACATCTTTGAAGTCCCAGGTGCATAGCAACACGCCTCTCGCATGCCACTCCTCACGCTATTAGCATCCGCCGTGCGACACTACTCTATAGTTAGCCGTCACTTTCCCGGTCCAAACAACAGACCGACAGACAAACTGCCCAACAGACCGGACCTTGTTTTACAGCGTGAGGAGAAGCCTGAGATCGATCAGTGAGAATTAATCACCAGCTGGTGCTTGTTCCCCTGGCCCTGCCCCTTTCTCACACCTGCAGAAGTGGAGGTCGCATACCTAGTGAGCACTGGAGTAAGCGAGGAGCGATAGAAGATTTAGACACATGCCACAATATCCATTTCCAGACAAATCCCTCCTTCTGCGTTATGATTGCTTAATAGAATTCAGCTTTGTCTACATTTGTTTGAGTCTCTAGAGCTCTGAAATAGGAGTCAGTCCTAGATCAAGAAGGGCAGCTCCAGCAAATGGGATCGAATTGGGCTCTGACAGAGTGCTGCATGTGGCGAGTGATGTACAGTAAATGTGCAGGGTTCACACCCCAACACTCAGTTCACCCATATGATTTTGAAAGCAATGTTATGGGTGGTATTTCTGATGCACCTGGTACACACCGCACTACATGCCCACACTGATAGCAGAAAGCCGTGCCCTGCTTCAACACAAAAACTGAGATGATGGCTGAGCACGAAATTTGTGGCATGGAGCACACCTTTGTACCACGTGAAAATGGCTCTTGACATGGGGGATCAAATAATGCTCACACACAAATGTTTATGCAATAAATATGGAGCTGGCAATCATCCAAGACCTTATTGTTTTAATAAATGCTGTCCCTGTGTTCATTAAGCTGTTTCAATTACGAAGCATCATTATCAAGATCCAGGGAGCAAATGCATGATCATCTGATTGTGTCCCTACCCAAACTGAATAGAGAGTGTGATTTGAAGGCCAGCCATTAAACCGTATTGTTCTTCAGCACACAAAGAGAAATCAGTGCAAGCTGATGATAGTAATTTGAGTACACAGAGGTCTCAGACATATAGTGATTTACATAGAAAATTGAGAGAGGCTTGGTTTGACTGCAATAGAACAACAGATCTAAATATAGTGTCAGTGACAGTTACTGGTTGTTAAGTTAAATCGGTCACATTGATCCTAATTAGCTGAGCTGTAAAAATCTATTATTTCTAGATAATCCTGTAATCCAGAAAAATACAGCCAAAATGTGATGCTGCCTCTCCGATGCTTGACAACTGGCATGGTGTTCATCCGTTTTCCTTTATACGTAGTGCTGATTATTACGGCCAAAATTGACATTTTATGTATTTGTCCTGGTGATCAGCCGCAAACTACAGTCTTGAAATACTTGTCTGAAAACCTTTCAGGTCATGGTGATGTAGGACTTAAATAATCGTTAGTATACATACAGTAGTTGGTACTTATTTCCAACTCCTTCTCCAGTTCCCCTGTTGTTATCTTGAGGTTCAATCCTTTTGCCCAAACGTTGTTAGACATGTTGGTTTTTTAGGTGGAAAACAGGGAGGCTTACATCTCAGTCTGACTGCAGTGGAAGAACAAATATAATTATACAACAGTTAGTTCTAAACAAACAATTAAATTGGACAAGAAGCATTCAGTGTGTGCTAAAAACTTTCAAATAAAGTTTCGGCCTAGACTAAAACACTCCGGTTGCTGCATTCTGGCCTAACTGGAGCTTGGTTATGCACTAAAATCCAGACAGTAAGGCATTAAAATAATCTAACCTAGAGGCAACAAAAGCATGACCTAGTATTTCTGCATTGTTTAGTGAGAATATATTTCTTATGTTGGCAATATTTCCAAAATGAAAAAAATGCTATCCTGGTAATATTATCTACATGAGCTTCAAATAAATGCTTGGAATCTATAATCACATCAAGGTCTTTTACTGCTGCACATGATGAAACAGAAAGGCCATCTAGTTACTGTGTATTCAGAAAGCTTGCTGCATGTTGTCCTAGTACCAATACTTCTGTTTTAAGTTAATTAGCACCTAGTGTCTAATGCCCTTCACACATTCCTCGAATTTATTAAGCTGTTTTTTCTCATCTGGCTTTGCTGAGACATAAAACTAAATCATTACCATAAGAGGTAATTAATTAATATCTTGCTTATGAATTATTTTTACCCAGCGAATGCATGAAGAGAGAAAATTGCAGTGGGCCTAAAACAGAACCTTGTGGAACACCAAACTTTATTTTACTTTATATATGTCAACATTTACATCTACAAATGGATTACGATGATCACTGATGTCAAAAGCTGCACTAAGGTCAAGCAACCAATGCCATGGAATTGCGCCCATTCAAAAAAGGGGCACTATTTTTTCAAAGCAATAATTATCCCTACGGAATAAAGATATACAAAACATTACTGATAGGAGAAAATGTTCTATTTATTTTTTTTTGTGTGAATCCAGGGTCAGGTTTCCCACGCTCTTTTGACTGCAGTCTTTTACTAACTTGTGTTTCTATGGAAACTAAATTTGTTTGGCTATATAGAAACTTACTCATTGGTACACGATAGATTTATTTACACTGTTATAACAACTATCAAGAGCAGGTTTATTTATTTCCCAGCAAAAGCAGGGCTTGGCCGAGTGTGAGCCATACAATATCGATTTGACTTTTCCGCATGGAATTTTATTTGCCTGGTATTTTTTTAAAAGTGTTGCATTAAACTTTTAATGTAATTACAAAACCAGGAGTTTAAGATAAATTTGATAATAGTATTGCTGAGATTGTACTTCTGCATTGCTTTGATAAGCTACTCAGCAACTCTCTTTCTCCATTTTGTTATTGTAGCAGATTTCTTAGATATTTTCATACCGCTTGAAATTAAGGCAGACAGATAGTGATATAGAAAACTCTAAAAACTATGAAATCAGTTTTTATGATTATTGTTTTTTTCCACACTGTGCCAGTACTAATAAGAATGTAAATCCTTATATGATTACATATTAATATAAAGCATGAAGCTGATGAGTTCAGTTAGGTTTGAATGCAGCAGTCTAATGCTAATTATGTGACTTTAGTTTATTACAGAGTTCAGCATTATTTATTACATTGATAGAGTATATTCAGGTTCTGATTTGATTTGGATTTCTCCCCTATATTAGTCTAGGAAGCCAACTTGCCTGTTTCTTTAATAATCTCTATCCATTTGTGGAGTTTGTGCTTTCATGATGTTGGCCCTGAGGAGGTGTGTGTGTGTGAATGTGCATGTGAATGTTAACTGGAGGTCTTAACATGGTAGTACAAGATGGAAATAAATACACGGTCCCTGGTTGGACTACAGAGGTTCCTAGATAGATGGATGGTACGCACGGGCAGTGACTCAAGGAGTCATGAAGTACTCCAAGTATACTGAACATGACCTATGGACTCAGAAACTCGTGCAAAATCTGTCCAATCAAAAGTCTTAATCATCAGTACATTGTCAGTATCATGCCAAATGAGAAAACGTTGGAGAGACAAGAATATCACAGATACTGTCACATATTACTTAGCCATGGTCATGATGGTAATGTTGTAAAAGAGGGATATCAGAAACTATTAAAGAGACTGAAACATACAGTATATGCTGCCTTCATGCAATTATTTCTAATGCTATTATTTATTTCTAGTCTATTTAATTAAGTTTTAATATTGAAATAATGTTTAAATCGCAGTCTTAGCGATCCAAATACTGTAAGTCCAAATAATCACAAAGTTAATTTTAATCAGATCGTACAGCCCCAGTTAATGGATTGCTTGGTTGTCATAAGATGCCTTCATGGCCTTCATTATCTACCAAAACATGAATTTTATTGTTCTGTATGAAAGTCTATAATGTACATTAGTTGGAAAATGCAAGTGTACTACATGAGTGCGTTTACAAATTTAAAAATTTGCACCAGTCAAAATAACTATAACACTAGTATGTTATAGTTATTTTTTACTGGTGCAAATTGTTTCATTTTGAGCATGGCTGGTATTATTCTGTGTCCATCTAAGCTTCAGCAAACCTTAAATCCACATGATCCAGGTTGAATTTTCACGAGTCGTTGCTTTCAGATTACCCATCATGCACTAGCATGACACTGTTTTGTGTCTGTGGGAATTTGTGCTGCTCAAGGCTGTGATTTAGATTTAATAACGAAGAGCTTATATAAATCACATCACCTCAGTATGCATAATTAATTACAAATATGACTGCACCTTCCAGCATGCTTATTCAGTGACAGTCCTAACATTTTCTAATTGCCTGAGAAAGAAGAAGACAAGTGAATGTTGTTTTTGACAGACAGACAGACACACACACCTTAAAAATGCCAGACAGGCAAATGGCGAAATAATATAATGATAAAATGTAAAATATTAAAATATGACAAACAGTCAGTAATGTAATTAATCGTTAATCATTCTGTCAAAAATTCAAGAATATGAAAACTCACATGCACCTCTTACAGGTGATATGCTGCATCATGGTATAGAGTAGTCATCAATAAATGGCTCAATGAAACAGGCCGTACCCAGGGCGAGTAACAGTTCTTTCCGGACCCTGATGCTTTTCTGATAAATAAAAATAATTAATCTACCAGTAATTTAGTGCTTTTTCACAGATGAGGAAGTAGCTATATGCTTCACTTAAATAAGTAAATCAACACAATAGTTTTCCGTGTATAGACATAGTGTGCGGAAGAAACAGAAATGAAACCGCGACACAGCATGTCTTACTCCAAGAAAATTGTAGTAGACTATAAAAACTGTAGACTAACACAAACATGATATTCGGACCTCGGCTCAAAAAAAAAAAAAAAAATTTAATTTGAATTGAGTACCTCTGGTCTATACTGTATTCCATGCTATACTGCCTAGGCTGACATTTTTTCTACAGGTGCACATTGATGGATTTGAGTCTAGTTTCATAGAACCTTGCTTGTTGTAAAGGGATGTGCTTTCTGCAATGGAACATTTATTAATGCTGTCAGGAGGACATTAGAAAGTGCTCTGCTTTGTTTTCCCTCCTCCACGGTTCCCATACTTTTAAATGTCTTATGTTTGAAGCACCTGCCAGAGATACATAAGCAGCATATATTGCACTCATTAGAAGATTCTCACCGTAGGAGCCATGTTCTTTTCTTCGCTGAACTAGATACATCTTCAGTGTCATCTAACTGCTGATGATCTGCAAGTATTATAAATTACACAGTATTTACTGATTACTCTTTCTGTTCTCTTAAAAAATATATACTCCTCTTTTTTAAGTTATGCCAGGTCATTGCTTTAATTACTGTAAGGCAAAAATGCTGCATTGAATTTCTCATCTCTTAGTGCATGACCAATATGAACGATGAACAGGGGACGGGAGAAATTGGCAGCCTAGTGCAGCCCCCAGAGCTGTTTTCTGCTTGATGGTGTGTGTCTGTGTGTTTGTACAGGGAGGAGGGAGAATGACCTGATGTAGCCATTATCATTAGTCAGAGTAAGCTTCAGGGAAGAACAGAGCCCGACATCTCCATCCCTGGATAGTTCCTAATGACTTCCTATGTGGGCTCTCAAGCTGTGGGCTCTTCCCCTCAAAGATCGCTCATATTTGGGCTGCAAATAGTTTCATGAGTCAAGCGGTTGGAAGCCGAGGCTCATTAAAACAAATGTTTTTCTTGTCTGGCCAAAACTTTTTTTCACAATTACTAACGGTGCCTATTTTTGCGCAGTCATAGGGATAGTTCACTTTTTCAAGTCGGTTTAAAATCAAAATCAAGGTGCATATAAGTACATTACAATAGGTCTTGGTTGTTATATATTTTCCTGCTCTGCACACCGACCATGAAGTTTGGGAGTACAATGTACTGTAAGCAATCAGAGCCAAATTACACAACCCTCGATTCATGTAAAATGGTTATCGTTCCCTGGAACTAGCCATAAGACTAATTCTATTTAGCCATACAATTATTTCCAGGAAAAGAAAAAAAGTTACATTTGTACTAGGGCTGCTAAGATTAACGCATTAATGCACGTGATTAATATATAGAAATTTTAACACATTACTATTTTTTAAAACACAAATTAATAATTTGGCCAAGTTTGACCCTTATGGCTTCCCATAATCGCAGTGAGTTACCCAGCAGTGTGTGATAATGGCACGTTTAACGTGAATAATAAGATGACTGCAGAGACATCACCAGGTGTGCTGAACAGCAAGTTTCATTATAAAAAGATTCTAGATGAAAGTTTGAATAAAACCAAAGTTGTGTGCTCGAGCTACCTTCAAGGGGAACTATTTTTCCAAAAAATACATTAGCTGTAAAATGTGAGAGTGGTGGCTCAGGTGGCTAAGGCTCTAGGTTGTTGATCTAAGGATCAGGGTTCAAGCTCCACGGTGGTTGAGTTGCCACACCCCATACTACGCAGTCACTACGTGCAAGAATGGTCTCATTCAAGTGATTGTAATTTAACATTTGTTAAATGTTAATTTTGAGATATTAAAAAACAAGATCTATTGTAATGTACTTATATGCACTTTATTTTAAGTTAATGTGTAGAATGGACGCATGTTTCAATGCAATACAGTGCAATGTAGACATTAATATTTTTATTTAACACATATTTATTTTACTAATAGATTTATCTCAGGCTATGAGCGCATCCAAAAACCCTTTTGATTCTAGTGTAACTGAAAACAAGTGTATTCACAGACAGCTCTTCTGGTACCAAGGGAGATGTTTGATTTACAAACAGGCAGTTCCCATTAATGTTGCATAACACATTTTAGACTCTGATTAAACAGTGTTACAGAATAAATCAGAATGTTCCAGCAGCATCACAACATGCTTTCTTTTCTTGGAGATAGTGTGGTTTTAAAGTTAATATATACAGTATATATATATATTAAAGTGATACACACGTTTCAGCTTCTTTCCCATTGTAATGAATGCTGCGTTCATGATGTGTATTATTCATATTCTGTCCTTCATTTTCAGTTACAGTAGAAGCGCGCATGTACTGTTTATTATAACACGTGTGTGTGCGTGTAAAGCAGAAGCAAGTGTCATTAGAGAGGTTAAAGATCCATTTTCTCTCTCACTCTCTGTATCAGGCTTCAGTTTGTGTCGCGCACGTCATTGGACACCGTGCCCCTTCACACACACCCCTCCTTTTGCCTTCATATACACACACACTCTGCTCGACACAGAAACACTGCTCTGTCGCGATTCTTTTTAAAGGTAAAATGCAGGTTAATTAATTTTTTATTTTTACTTTACAGCAGTGATTCTATTAGCGTGCGCTCACGCGAGACTTTCCTGGCAATGTCAAGCGATGTTCCTTGCAAATTTTTTCGATAAAACAGTCTTTCCATTAATGTGTGTGTGTGTGTGTGTGTGTGTGTGTGTGTGTGTGTGTGTGTGTGTGTGTG
>JAOTRS010000039.1:19851835-19862552 GCA_028565755.1 Dinotopterus cunningtoni | reverse complement strand
TTGTGAACATTATAAATGGGATAGATATATAAAACAAGAAGGACTTTCCTTGTTGAAGATGGAGGCATCCTCCTCAGTGGTATTGATGTTGAGTTCTAATTGGTTATATTTACTACCATCCTGGGGCATAGACCACTCACAAGGGTCCTTTTCCCCCATCCCTGTACTGGACCTTTTTTACCAGCTGGCTCATGGAGCAGCCCAGTCTTTTGATTTCTGCCTCCAGACCTCAGCACCAGGTCATCATATTTGTTTCTTTTTGATTTCTTTGTGGGTTTGTGATCACACCAGTCATTTTTTTTGTTGTTTGTTTCTTGTTCTACGCCGGCTGCTGTCCTGTCCTGTTCCATTTCTTTATTTCTGATAGTGTTTCGGAAAGGCATCTGAATGATCCTCTGTAGACAAATGTTGATGATGGTATTCACCATGGTCCCTCTTAATTGAGTTCTGTGGAATAAGGGCTACAGTTTTGGATGCAACAGAAAAGCATTTAGCGCTTGTCAGGAGATTTGAATTCATTGCCATTTGTGGACAGGAATCCTAGGGAGAAAAACTTGGATGGGACTCTGGGTTGGAGGGATGTTTAGGTGCCATGTGTTCACCCTGGATGAGGGAAAATGTAAAAGATGCAGTTGCTTCATTTCTCTCGGAGGAAGCACATTCTAGCCTTAGATGGTAGTTATCGGATGACTGAGGAGAGATTAGTGAGAAAAATTGAGGTGGGAGTTAAATGACTGATTTGACATTGGTGTTGAACAAGCTGTGTGGTGAGTCTATTTCCTGGAATCCCAGATGTGTTTTAGTTGCAGGAAGGCTTCTATTACATTGATATTTTTTATATCCGCATCTGTGCCTCCTGGCTTATCAATGACACTGCTGCTTCCCAGACAAGTCTGGAATAAAACACTTCACAGACTCTGTAACATAGTAAGTACTTTCCCCATGTTTTAACAAATTCTTTTTTGTCATCTAATCAGACTGTTGAGAATTGCAAAAAGTGTGTTGTCAGTTAGGAACAAGTGATAGTGCTGAAGCAGTACCCCTGGAGAAATGTGCTGCTCTATGCCCACAGGCAAGATGAAAGTCTACACCCGTCTCTGTTTGGTTGACAGATAACACTCTGACCTTGTTTTTGTGAACATTATAAATGGGATAGATATATAAACCTTTGTTGTGGTTGGTGTAACGCTCAAATGCAAGTTTATATTGAATATTACATTTCTCATCGCTTGTTCGGCTTTTTGTATATTTTTAGGTTTTGAAAACTGAACCAGCCCATGTTTTACAGCAGAAAAGTAATCATTCTATAACACATGAGGGGTTCGAAAAATGAGATAAATACATTTTGGCAGTTTTGAAACACTCTTTGGCAAAAGGTGCAAAACGTAATACAAACAGATATATTTATAGGAAATATAAAATAAAAAATAGAAAATATTTTGTGCGTCTTTTCTTTGAGTGACAAGGGTGTTAAACTGAACCAATTTAAAAATATTATGTAAAAAATTTGTTTTGGTCATGGTGTGATTTTGTATTGTTTTGCAAAACACTATAAATCCATCTCCAGTAGTTTTGCAAAAATCAGTAAACAAATCAGCAGTTGTGTTGGTTGAGCTTTAATTAACAAATATTTCAAAATCGTTGTGTTTTTTTGTAGTTTGTCACTGAGAACAAATTTAAACGAACAAGAATTTTTTTTTTAAAAACCTTTCTTATGAGACACATTAAAAACTCTCTTCCTATATAACCTAAGCAGTTATACTGTTGGCAACTGCAATGGCAGTCAATAGACTCAAAATGCTTTTTTATTTGGTTTCAACGTTCTCCAAAAGTCCATTATACGGTATACATTTAGACCATTTAGGGAACCCAGGTTTTTTGCTCAGCTAGTAGTTTTAGTTAACAGATCATAATTGAGTTGTTCACTACGGCATTTTTCAAAAAAATAAAAAAAACATTTAAAGCTTTCAACTTTGTGCACCTGAGGGAAATATTTTGCCAGATTCAAAAGTGACATTTATTTCATTTTTCTGTAAAACCACTTGCATAAAAATTAATTCAGTAGCAGTGACAGGTGAAAATTGCAGTGTGTAAATAATAGGCACAATCGAAATATTCATTATAACACAGTTTATGAGAGGTCTGCTGTGAAATAATAAAAAAAAAAAGCATATATTAAAATAATAATTTTCATTTTTTAACAGTTCTATGCCTGCCTTAACACAAATAATAAGTTTTATAGTTGTTTTTAAGTTACTTCCTGCTGGAGATTTAAAATTTCATATCAATAATTGTGTGTGTGTGCGTGTGCGTGTGTGTGTGTGTGTGTGTGTGCGCGCATGTTTGGGTATGCATCACTGATTTGCAAATAACATCTGAGACCTAGAAACACTAATTTTTACTGTCTGTTGCTAAAGATATAAAGAGGGCTGCTGAGGAAAAAGACAAATTAAATCAGAGGAAAGTATTTGTCTTTGCAGCTGACAAGCACATTGGGGTTTGAAAAGTTTAATTAATTCATATGGGACTCTCATCATTTCCTGAATCCATTCAGCTGTGGTGTTTGTGTATGTGGCTATTATTATGTGAGTTACATCTCACATATACAGTTGTACAATATGTTACCAATTGTGACTGTTGTAATTGTCTGGAGTTTTGGGATTTTTGCATAAATGGTCCCTGAAATGTGATCTGAATAAATAAATTAACAGACAAATAAATAAGTAAATAGTCTAGAAATCTATATAAATAAAAGAAAGTTTTTTATGCACATTGGTCAAAACTGATATCTTTACGTTTCATACATTGGAGGACCAGAAACCAGTCTCAGAACATTTTCTGTCTGACTGTCTGTCTGTCTTTCCAGCCATATTTTGTCACAGCATCACACGAAACTGGCTGGACAGAATTTAATAACATTGAGGCAGTACTTTTCCTAAAGTTATAAATGAAATCAAAATGTTGAGTATAAGCGATGTTATGAACAGTTATGTACCAGATTACAACCTGAAAGTTATGACAGTGTCAAGTGAATATTAACGGCTGGAATCGCTTTAAGACAAAACTTCATCTTTATCCGATCTACTTCTTAGATCTATCTGTGATTCACTCTTCGATTACCGAACAGGGAGTGTAGAGGGTTTTGCCGTACAGAAAGATAAGACAGACATGTACTGTATGTGGGCTTCAACCTGAAATACTAAAAAATTACATTAAAGCTGATCAGATTATTTTTAGCTTTAACCTTTTAACTATTTTTACATAGTTTTAGTATCAATGACAGGTACTAACGCTAGTATTGTATAAAATATATGCTAGTTCTATATACAGTAGTTACTTGAATGGTTAAGAGTTGAAATTATGGAGAAGGTACAGTATGTTATTTTTCATCATCTACTGCAATGTTTATTATTGACAAAAACACCAGTCAAATGCTAACTGTAGCATTCCTTAGTTCATATATCTTCAGTTTAGCTCAGTTTCAGTTATCTCCTTCGTTACTTTAAGACTGAAATCAGTGCTTTGACCCCAGTGTAAAATGCATTTGCCATTTTTGTTTGTGTATTTGTTTTGCCACTCTGTTGTTCATTTATCCCTCCCTGTTAAAACTCCTGATATAATTTCAAATTCACTAGGATATTGCTGATTATTTGCCACCCAGGCCCTGAGGCATCAAAGCAGCTCCGCTCCATTACACCCCCACCACCAGGCTTCACGGTTGGAAACAAGAACATCACATCAAACAGAGTTTTAAAGCTCCTTTTTACAGCTAACTTAATGCTTAGTTTTGTCTAATCTAGATTTTCTGTTTCATGAGAGCAGATTTTCTTTCTTTTTTATTAGTAAACCTATTCTCCTCTTCGCTGGTCTGTTCTGAAGCATGGTATGTTCAAGATGACTGAATATAAATGGCGAGTGGACAAAGCATCTGTCAAAACGGTGACATTTATTCAGTGAATTATCAAATCTAGCTTCTTCAGTACACACTGGATGTGGCCTTAAACAACCTTTAAAAATCTCCTGGTTTTACAATCAAAAATAGATGAAAAGATCACCTTACATTAGGACGGCATTTACAGATCACAGGAAATAAATCTTTTGACTTTCCACAATGATATCTTATATTTGTGATATAAAATTTGAGCAAATTGAATGTCACATCTGAACTGGTTTATAAAGCAGAATTTTGTAAATGCCACCCAGTCTTAAGCTCTAGATTCTGGACTCATGTAGCTTCTACATATTTATATTAGTGACGGGAATCTGTAACCGTTCCATAATCGATCACTGGTTTGAGTAAACCAATCGATGATCATTTAGTAATCGGTTTAACTTCACACTACAATGTTTCTTGCACTCATTGTTGTTTGCCACAGTGGGCCATCTCATCCACACACAACTTGGCACAGGTTTTACACCAGATGCCCTTCCTGATGTAACCCTCCCATTTTATCCGGGCTTGTGACCGGCACTGTATCCAGTGGGGTTTGGGCATTGGGTGGGAATTGAACCCGGGACTTCTGAATGGCTGGCAACAAACCTACTTCTTGCACTCATTTTGTTTCCTGAAAATCATTTCCACCACCATCACTATTGCTACATCCAGAGTACATTACAAAAAAGTTTAAAAAGTATTTGCCTCTACCTGATTTAAGTATATTTTTTTTGCATATTTGTCACACTTAATTGATCACAAATAGGCAGACAGATTCTGTTATAAGTGATTTCTTGATTCAACAGCTCTGGCAGTAATCAGGCCCTGGGTGATGCAAATTTAACTTGGCTTTCCAAAAATCACAGTATATTTATTATTTAGCAAGTTGGGGGGCAATTACTTTTCACATATGGCCAGGGAGGTTTGGACAACGTTTTTCTGTTAATAAATAAAATCATCATTTAAGAACTGCATTTTTTAATTTACTTGAATTATCTTTGTGTAATATTAAAATTTGAGAATACAATGGAGCACTTTTCAGAATTTTTAATAAATAAAATCAATTGCCATTTTTTATAATCGATCACTTGAAATACACAGGAAATCAACTGATCATTATAACTGATCATTATAACAACTGATCAGTATAATCGATGAACATCCCATCAATAATTTGTCTGAATTTATTTACTGAAATAAATTATTTTTGAAATGCACATTGTTCTATTTAGTGAGTTTAATGTAAACATACAACATTTTCTATTATTTGTTTTAATTATTTATTTTTAACTTTACATAAAGTACTAGAGTTTAAATTGTGCCCTTTATTTAAATGTGTTGATATTTTAATCTTTTTCCAATATAGTCTAAGAATGTCCCGTACTCAACCACTAGTTAACCAATTTCTCATTCTTTTGAACAAATTGCAAACGCTTTCGTAAATTCATGCAGATGGTTATATACAACTGTCTGCTGTTTCGTACACTACTGGTTGCTTAAGTCATGTTGATCAATAAGTATTATACTAGTTCTCTGTAGAACAGACTTACTTCCCAAATAGAGGCATTAGTTCATTGTATATGTCATTACATGTAAAGTGGTTGAACCAGCTGTCACACAGTGTCTTCTGTCAATCATATTTCTATAAATGTGTCCTGATCTTTCTTCCTTTATTTCCTTTTTTTCTTTATTTCTTTCCTTCTTTCTTTATTGTGCTATGCAGTGCTGAAAAGCAGTCTTGTCCTTTTCTTTTCTGTATTGCAATGACATCATCTGCAAGCAAATTACAGTACAGACAGTAAAAAGCATAAAAATGAATGCTGCACATTCTATTGCAATCAATCTTCCTTATACAGTACTGTGTAACTTTATACTGTTGAACTTGATATATGCCATACAGACAAAGTTGTGCTTTGTGCGGTTTTGCAGTTTTTCTCAGTGACTTTGGGTAATTTTTTAAATCATAACTTACATTCTTAAAACAACTTGTAGAAAGTTCACATCAGTAACTCACTTGTGCACGTCATAAAAGCAATTTCTCGTTCTTTTGAGCAAACTCATTCATGCAAATTATTCTGTACAACTCTTTGCTGTTTCCCGTGCCAGTCCATTGCAGGGCACCCACAAGCACACACACTCTCACACACTATATACCTAAGCTGCATGTATTTGGAGAGTCTAGTATGGGGAGAATATGCAAACCTCACTCACACAGACCTAAAGGTGGGACTCAAACCCTCAACCCTGGAGGTGTGAGGCCACAGTGCCAACCACGAGTCTTCTCTTTTTATTTTATGTACCACAATGACCTCATGTGTCAGTTTGTAATTACAGTACAATCAGTAAATATTGTAAAAGTGAATCCTGTATTCATGGATCCTTGTACAGTAGTGTTTAGCTTTTGTACTTTGTATTGACAAATGACAGATATGACAGATAAAATGCAGTTTTTTGCATTTTCAATCACTGTCATCAAGTTATGATCAGAAGAAATGCACCTAACTTTACATAAAGTACTAGAGTTTAAATTGTGCCCTTTATTTAAATGTGTTGATATTTTAATCTTTTTCCAATACAGTCTAAGAATGTCCTGTACAGAGTACCCTTATACTGACAAGATTTTGTCTACCATGTGCTACCATGCAATGACACAAGCACTCTTTATTCTGATGGCACTGTTCATTGACAGAATTGTTTACTTTTGAGGGAAGGTTAACTATTTTGATCAAGTTAATGTCGTTGCAGGTAATCCATTTGGATTCTTTTCTTGCATCGTTCACCGAGCCTGTGGTCATCAGCTTTGCATGAATATTTTTAATTGTCTCTGGACGTAGTGTTGCATTCCTCCCTTTCATTGTACGCTGCCATCTCTGCACAGCGTGATAGCGTGCCGCGATCTTAGCTCACTCTTGAACGGTCAAGCATTTGGCCATCTTTGTTTACAGTATGTTTTTTTAAAATAATTTTTGGGGATTTTTTCCCGATTTTCTCCCTAATTTAGTCGTGTCCAATTCCTCCCAGTGACTAGGGGGCTCCCACATTAAGGCTACTACTGCCGCTCAGTCAGGAGGGCCGAAGGACAGCGCTATCCGCTCATTCTGCTAGCGTGAGCTCACAGACGCCCCTGATTGGCTGTAGAGCGGCGGGCGTATAAAGTAATTTTCCCTCCATTTTAAACTTAACAGACACTGTCAACCTGTTTGACTGACTTTGACTTGATGAACATACTTAGGATACTAGGATCCTTATTGCGCTTTGGTATAAAGAGTTTATTTTTGTAATGTTAAGCCAAACCCTGCATCTGAACTGTTTTGTTTTGTTCATGAGCATGGTAACATTGTGGCTTTGTACCTCCAGGGTCTGGGTTCGATTCCCACCTCGTGGTCTGTGTGTGTGGAGTTTCGTGTTCCCCCAAAAATGAGATCTGTGGTTTCTTCCCAAAATCCAAAGATGGGTGGATTAGGATGATTGGTGTTCACAAATTGCCCATAGTGTATAAATGTTGACTGGAGGTCCCACCAACGGTCATAAAAATGGGAATAAATACAACAATAATCACTAATGGCCTCCACGGTCCCTAGTTTGTGCATATATAGTAATATTTTCCAATGGTAAAACTAAAATCTGCAGTCAGTTCATATTGATGTGGCCTGATCTCAAGTTCGAAGAAAACACTGCCTCGCCACCTATACACGTTGTCATGTGAAGTGTCAAGTGCTTTGTTTCTTCACAGATCTCTGACACTGTTGCCCAAACTCAGCAGTTCCTTGACCCAGAAAAGAAATTCTTTCGTTTTTCTGACTCCACTAGATCTCACATGGCACAATAGCCTTATTTCGGCAAGCCGGTTCATCCCGCGAGGGAGCACAATGTGACAACAATGAATAGCGATGCTATGTATAGCAGAACCGAGGGGATAAAGAAAGCTCAAAAAAGCCAACAGGCCCGCCAAACACTGCAGGCCACTCATTCATAACCATGACCAGCATGCTTTGAAGCATAATGTGAAAGTACATCCAGCATCTAAAACACTTAGGTTCATCAGAATCTTCTTCTTCTAGAAAGAACTGAAACACACAAGACGATCATGGTAGGATATCCCGTCAGTGAGTTGCTCATCTATTCATGTCATTTGATATATAAAGGGTTTAACATTACAGTATCGCTGTTAAAGAAGATTTGTGGTTAAGTTGTAGCTTTTATGTAAGGACTGAATAAGATGCTGGCTTTGTAACTACAGAGATGTAGAGGTTTTCCGTTTTTGCAACTTCTTTCAACCCACAGTGTTATATTCCTATTTAAAATGTCTGCCATGATACAGAGATTTTCTTTTGTTGTTCTCTCTCTTTATATATTCACATATTACAGAGTAATCTGTGAAGTGCTTTACTGTACTATGTTAAATATTAATCATTCCATTAGAGCAGTATTCAAACAGTTTTACTATCTTTAAGTTGTTTTGACAGTCAGAAGCTGCCTGTAGCACTCCATAACCCCCTATTTGCTGCCTATACACCCAAATTAATTACTCTTCAAAAGGAAAGCCTTGTCTTTCAAATGTACAGTATATACAGTATATACAGTACAGTGCTGTGCAAAAGTCTTGAGTCACCCTCATTTTTTCATTTTTTGCTTCCAAAGAGTCTTCTGGTATTTTATTTATGTTAGGTTGAGAAATAGTTCTCAGGGCTTCCTGAAGGAATTTTCTGCCGTTCATTCCAGTCCCTGTACCTGAGGAGCTTTAGAAAGAGAACCTATTATGCAAAATTCATTTTTAAGTCATTTTCATTCATAGACATTCGTATTGGTCTCCACTGTGTATGTACAAAGACACTTCCTTCTTTTTGTTCTTTTTCCATTTTGTATTGGCAGGAGCTTAACCAAGCTGATTAGATTTTCCTCATATATATGGCCTCATAAGAAGATACCATCCCCTGGCTTTTTGCTCATCTCTGTTGGGGGCATGGCTCAGCAGTAGCTTATTTATACAGACACTGAAACGCCATATTCAGAAGAGGAGTGAAACTGAGATTTTGAGATATAAAATATCTGAGGGATGTTTCAGCTGGAGCATTAACAGACACATTTTGGAGGACCTCCAAGACCTACACTATATTGCCCCAAGTATTTACTCGCATGACTTCACATACATAGAAATTTGGCTAACATCCAATTCTTAATCCATTTAATATGATGTTGGCACACCATTTTGCAGCTATAACAGGTTCAACTTCTCTGGGAAGGCTTTCCAGGTTTAAGAGTGTGTTTATGGGAATTCTTAACCATTTTTCCAGAAGCGCATTTGTGAGGTCAGATACAGATGCTAGACGAGACAGATGTTAGATGGTTCAGAGTCTCCACTCTAATTCATCCCAAAGGTGTTCTATCGGGTTGATGTCAGGACTTTGTGCAGGCTTGTCAAGTTCTTCCACACCAAACTTGCTCATTCTTATCTGTATGGACCTTTCTTTGTGCACTGGTGTGCAGTCATCTTGCAATAGAAAGCAGCCATCCTCAAACTGTTCCCACCAAGTTGGGAGCATGAAATTGTCCAAAATTTCTGGGTATGCTGAAGAATTAAGAGTTCCTTTCACTGGAACTAAGGGGCCGATCAGCAACCCTACATCATACAGTAATCCCCCCTCCACCAAACTTTTTGCCAGACAAAGAAGCATGATTAATCACTCCAGAGAACATGTCTCCACTGCTCTAGAGTCCATTGGAGTTTTACTTTACACCAGTGCATCCGATGCTTTGCATTGCGCTAGGGGATGTAAGGCTTGGATGCAGCTGCTTGGCCATAGAATCCCATCCCATAAAGCTGTCCACGCACTGTTCTTAGGCTAATCTGAAGGCCACATGAGGTTTGTAGGTCTGTAGCTCTGTCTGTTGACTCTGCAGGAAGGTAGTGACCTCTGTGCACTATGCATCTCAGCGTCCACTGACCCCGCTCTGTGATTTTACATGGCCTACCACTGCATGGCTGAGTTGCTGTCATTCCGAATCGCTTCCACTTTGTACAGTTGACTGTGGAATACTTAGTAGCTGGGAAATTTCACAACTGGGCTTATCTCACAGGTGGCATCCTATCACGGTACCACTGGAATTCACTTAGCTCCTGAGAGCGAACCATTCTTTCACAAATGTTTGTAGAAGAGGTCTGCATGCCTAGGTTCTTGATTTTATAGACCTGTAACAGTGGAAGTGATTGGAACACCTGAATTCACTGATTTAGATGGGTGATAGTTGATTGGTATAGAAGTCCATGCCTTGATTGGCCAGAGCTGTTTTGGCAGCACAATATCAGACAGGTGGTTTTAATGTTATCTCTGATCTTTTTAATGTTAATGTAGCTTATGTATGTGGAGTTCATTATTGATTTGAATCCAGTTGCCTTTTTTTCTCTATTTTTGTGCCAATAATATTAATAAATATGTACATAAACATTTAGATGAAAAAGGTGAGTGTGAAAAAGAGAAACGAGAAGGGAAGTGAGAGGAAGATGGAGTGGATGTGTCGAATTGAACCGTGTAATGCATCATGCCTGTCAGAACAGATAAATAATGTGTTTCTTGTTTGATCGTCTCTCAGGTTCTCAGAGAGGTTTGACAGGTCTGGATGTGTTCTGCTGATTTGCTTGCCTGTTTTTTTTTTAAGAAATGGAAGCACCAACAGCTTATTTGCAGGCTTTTTTATGACATGAATATCCACTATTGTTTTATTAGGGTAATGTCTGACGTGATTAGGTTTTGATTTGTCTTGCATTTTGGCCTTCTTGTGATT
>JAOTRS010000039.1:19829003-19839758 GCA_028565755.1 Dinotopterus cunningtoni | reverse complement strand
GCCCACGGCGATCAACATCCGCCTTTACACCCGATTCGTGACAATGTTCAGTAAATATCTTAATTAAACTCGTACTTTCGAGAACATATAATGTAATCGAAATGCAGGAATGAGAATTTAAAATGGCTTTTATTATCACATTAGGACACTGGAAATATTGTGCAATGTCAGGGCTATCTTGCACATGTTTAGTCTTTAAATGCCTACTCAGTGAAATTCTACAAGATAAGCGGGGTCAATTTCCCATAGCATATTTTGACAACATACTCATGTTTTTCTTGTATTTATTCTTCATGTATGCACCATGCTCCAATGTCTCCTTGTGAACAAACGTTATGTACTGTATGTCAGTTCTTTCTGGCTATGGAAATAATGTGGATTGGATTGCCATGGATCAGAAAAAGATTTCAACACTTACTAAGTGGGCCATTCCCTAGACTGTCTACAAAGATTTCTTAGCTTTGCCAGCTTCATAATGGGGTTTAGTTCCACTGCACACACACTCACATCTCTGCTCAAAGGAGAAACCATGCATTTTGCATGATACACTGCAGCAGCTGATGCCTTCATCAAACTCAAAGAAGCATTTACCATCACTTTCATCTTAAAACACACATATTGTAGTTGAAGTAGACATAACTGAGACAGGAATACATGCCATCCTCGTTTCGGAGAGAGCTGAAACTTCATCCCGTTGAATTCTTTTCTTGAAAATTTTCTCCTGCTTAAAGAAACTTTGATGATTCTTCCATTGCACTTGAGGATTGGTGACATTGGCTACAGTGGTGGAGCTCATCATTCATTCACAATATTTACCCTTCACAAAAACTTGGAGTTTGTCAAGTCAGCAGAAATGCATAATCCCCACCAAGCCCACTGGCCACAGTTCCTTTCCAGATTTCAGTTGACCCTCTCCTTCCTACCAGTTCTAAAGCTATCATGGGGACCAGAAGCCTATCTCAGGAGACTTAGGCCATGAGGCATGGTACACCTTACACAGGATGCCAGTCCATTTCAGGGCACTTATACATACACGCACATGCTCATTTACTCACTACAGGCAATTTGAGAACAGCAATTAGCCTAATCTGCATGTCTTCGGACTGTGGGAGGAAACCAGAGTACGGGGAGGAAACCACCCAAGCACGGGGAGAACATGCAAACTCCATGCACACAAAGGCGTGACTTGAACCTGGCCAGGAATCGAACCCAGACCCTGGAGGTGCAAGGCGACAGTGCTAACCGCTTAGCCACCATTGATATGGAATACTAATAAGAAAATATCATGAGCCCAAATACAAGAAGTTCCCATCACATGTCTACCAATCAAAAGCTTCATGCCCACCATGGGGAAAACATCACCTAGCCTTGTATTTATCTTATTTCATTATGTATTTAAGCAGTTCAGCATTAAGGGCCTTGTTTAAGTGCCCAACAGTGGCAACTGTAACCACTGAGCTACCCCTGCCCATGCTGCTGGCTCATACTCATAAACAAGTATTGGTTTCCAATAAACCAAAGTATGATGAACAATATTTACAAGTTTGTCTCCTGCACATGTCTGTAAACTAAAGTTTCCCATACCCTCATGCCAGCTCACAAGCTAATGTCACTACATATAGTACCTGTGGCCATTAGTTTCATGACCAGTCATGATTCCAGTCGGCACACACTGTCATTATGTTAATTATAGACCAATTTTCTAAATCCCATTGCCTGATCCCTTTATAAGGACTACCCACATAATTTGAAACAGCCAAAGTAATGAAAAAAATGGATTAGGCACAGACCAATGAGGTCTCAAACCCCACTGGAAGCATATCAGAAGTGGAGTGGCTGGTTGTGCTGCTGATTCTGACTGATGTGAATATGTGGAAATTGTTACCTGTGATTAGTCACATATTGTATCTGTAGTGGAGCAGTGTGGAGAGCTTCGACTGAGACACTTCTAAACCATAAGCATTGACTAAAGTGGCAGCAGTCAGTCAGTGACCATATTGCAGCCAAAACACAATCCAGCTGCTCCTGATGGAAATAGGGGCTAAACAGCAGGAGTTATGCAAAGGTGGGAATACATGTCAGTGTACTATCTGGTTATCATCCTCAGTCTAATGGCCAAATAGAGAGTTAATCATAAAATTATCCATTTACCTATTCTCGCCTCCTACTGTAATTTATAATTTTATCTTTGTCCTCATATCATTCTTCGTACATTACACGACCTTTCCCTGCTGTTTACACTCTCCCTTTGAATGCTGATTTGGATTTGTTCACTTGTCATCTTCATTAAAATCCCATATAACTGCAAATGCATCTGTCTCTACCCCCTATTTGTATCAACAGGCTCGCATTTCAGTCTCCTACAGCCAGCTGGTGTGAAGTACTTATTAAAATGGAAGCATAACTGCCTGTTTTAAAGCCCCTCTCTCTCACACTCTTAAAAAAATCTGCTTCGTAAACATGTCCATCATGAATTGGACTTAATTATAACGAAGTCACAAGGCAGTGATACTGTATATCATTAAAAAAAATATTTATTCATCTGTCCCTACCCTGTCTAAAAACTATTTCGAACATCCCTTTCCCAAAACAATGAACATTTATTTGGTACCTGGTCCCTTAATGTACTTTACATTTTACCTTGGTATGATTCAGGAGGAAACATCTGGCATACTGAGTTGAACAGCTTGTCCTGTATGAGCAAAGCCTTTACTTTAGCTAGTGAGCAGAATGCCAGTGTAACCATTGCTGTATATTCATATCTTAAAATGAACATGGTGAAGAAGGAGACACTAAGCAGGCCACAGCTGAAATTCTGCATCAGTTATAGTCATTGATCAATGGGGAATTATAATGATATAATCAGACACATAATTCAAGTGAGAAAGGTTTCAGGATCAAATGGTTAATTATGGAACATTGTGTGCTCATAAGCGCCCTTTGAACTCTTATACTCTGGGGTCAGAGGTAGCTCAGTGGTTAAGGCATTGGACTACAGTTTGAAAGGTTCCAGGTTTAACCTCACCCCACCAAGTTACACCTGTTGGGCTCTTGAGCATGGCCCTTAACCCTCAACTGCTCAGATAAGATAAAAATGTAAGTCGCTCTGGACCGCTTCATGGTTTATAACGTAAAGGAAAATCACAAAGATATTGTCAGTTTTCATTATACACAAAAACCACATACATTTGTGGGTGGGTTACATTTCACACTTAGAAGTGGACACCATTACATAATGACCTACAGTATTTGGCACCAAAGAATTGACACTTCTGAAAAAGAAAAATGAACAAGTAATGATCTAACATCTCTGTGATGGAGGGTTATGTGAGTCTGCACAGTGGACATACCGTATAAACTACCTTAAACTATCCTTAAACTACTTCTAACAAGCAATTTAAATCTATCTTAAGAAATATCAGGGATAATGTCCAGAAAAATGTCATTTTCAATGTGATGTCTTTAAGGACTTGTAAATGGTCTCACTCTGTGCATGTGTATGTGTGTTTGCTTTCCTCCGCAGGTGTGTATTGTGCAGAAGCGTGACACCGAGAAGATGTACGCCATGAAGTACATGAACAAACAGCAATGCATAGAACGAGATGAGGTCCGAAACGTCTTTAGAGAGCTAGAGATCCTACAGGACATTGAACATGTTTTTTTAGTCAACCTCTGGTGACTATCCATTGTTTTTCACTTCTTTTATGTATGCTGCATGGAGAATGATGGCTATGTGTCTGTGCTGTCTGCAAGAGTGCTTTCAAAATTGTCTTGTAACATATGCATGGTTAGATCCATTATGTCTACTTTTCTCTTGCACTCACATGTTACCTCTCCTGCTTGTGCATATTTTGGTAATAAGGCATATGTTCATATCTCATTCTTTCTTTTATCATTATTTTATACTCCATAACTTTACAGGGCAATCTACAAATTCAAAGAGTAAAATTGAATTTGTGGGCTGTATTTTTTTTTAAAGGTAGTTAATTGCTCCAATAATTTGTACACCAGTATTATCAATTGCATTTCATTTATTATATTATATATGATATGCTCTTGTGTTAGTATTTAAATATTTTTTGTATAGTGCTTTGTAATACGTCTAGAGCTTTGAGTGGCCTGGAGTAAAAGTTCTCACTCACTCATCGTCTACACCACTTTATTCTGTATACTGGGTTGTGGGGGGTCTGGAGCCTATCCCAGGGGACTTAGAGGTACACCCTGGATGGGATGTCAGTTAATCTCAAGGCACACATCCACACACGCTCATTTATACACGATGGGCAATTTGGGAACGCAAGTTAGCCTAATCTTCATGTCTTTAGACTGTGGGTGGAAACCGGAGTACCTGTAGCTCCATGAAACCCACATAAGGTGCAAGGTAATCACTAAGCCACTGTGCCACTGGAGTGAAAGGTTTATTTTGTGTGGTACACTACCGCTCAAAAGTTTGAGACCTCTTTCTAACTCCATGGTCAATCTTGACTTTTATTTCTTTCTACATTGTAAAGCAATGCTGAAGGCATCCAAAATATGCAATGATCTCCTTTGCACAGTTAATGTTGTGATGTATCTGCTACTCGTGCTCTGTAAAATCCTTCATAACGGCTCTAATCTGAGGTGCTGTTTGTTAATTGGTGATTTTTGAGGCTGGTAACTCTAAATGGATTTCTCCTCTGAAGCAGAGGTAAGTTTTGGTCTTGCTTTCCTGGGAAGGTCTTCATGAGTGCCAGTTTTATCATCATGGTGCTTGATGGGTTTACAATGTGATGGGATGAAAATACTGTTCTTGCAAAATCTATTCCAGAAAGCCTGACCTCCATGTCTTAAAATAACAACTAACTGTTCCATATGTGTTATTTCTTTATAGAGAGAGAGAGAGAGAGAGAGAGAATCTATCTATTCTCAGAACTTGTGCGTCAGTATCTCAAATACACAAACGGCAGTTAGTAATAATAAACTGTAGTGAATCTGAAACTTTTATCGTTGTAATTATATAGCAATTGCTCCCTGCAATCTCTACTACATGGCATAATTGTGTAGTTCTCTCCTGTCTCATGCAAATTTAATGTGAAACTTAATTTCAGTGGCAAGGTCTCAGTAAGCGGTCTTATTAATGATTATTTTACTTCTTACATCAAAAGCATGGCTTGAAATAGACTTTGTTGCTTAATTGATTGAAACAATCATACAGCAATTCATTACTGCAATTAAACACCACTCATGACCAAAATTCACTCATGTTTAATGTAATTCTAATTAGTCACACTTTATGCCAAATTGATAGAGCTCGTGACAATAATATTGAACCAACAGTTGAGCCATATTAGTACTTGCGTGAAAAGTATTCACTTCTGGCTTCAGTAGTGTCCGTGTTACTAGCAGGCTTTAAACCAGCCAAATCAATTATTTTAAAATTTGAAAGATTTTAAGGTTTTGAACAGCTATGCGGATTAACAAATGACTACCTGATGTTGGTGGTCTCACTAGATCCATGCTGCCTGTGACTTCGATGAAATTAAAGACAATGATATTAGAACATAAGATATTGTTACAAGCCATTACTATAACCTGTGGGTTGAGGAGGCTGACTGAATTGCATAACATTACCATAGGTTTATTAGGATCAATCCAGGAATCACAGTCAGAGATCCAAGCTGGAGCAGAGACACTTGCTGGTAGCCTCAAAAGATGTCCGCCTTCCGAATACAGCTTAATACAGAGTCCAGTTGTGTCCTCATCCATGGCGTGTACTAGCAATGTGTTAGTTATGTACTGCTTGCATTTGTAATGTAGAAGTCGATACCTCTGTGGGAGAGCTGGTTGATGCCTCGCTCCCAGCAGTGGTAAAATCCTCCAAAAATCTGCCCTGTGTGTCGTAGATGAGAAAAGCGCAGCTTTTATTATCTCAAAACTGTCACAACCAAATGAACCAGTTTTATAGCACCCAATCCAGGTAGAGATCCGCAACATGCACACACATACTGTATGCATACAGATACGCGCAAGACAAGGTAATACTATGTAAGCATAAAATGTAAGGTAGGAAAGCTGGCACTGGCCAAAACAAAGAAAAGCAAGAACATGGAAACTAACAATACCAATGATTCAGGTATGAAGACACAGCAGGGTATACAGTACATCCATCCAGTTAAAAACCTCTGTAGTCCAACTAAGGACCATGGAAGCTAGTGGTGACCATGGTATTTATTCCGATTGGTACCACCCTGGTAGGACCTCTGGTCAACATTTACAAACTACAACAACTGGGAACGCCAGTTATCCTAACCTGCATGTCTTTGGACTGTGGGAGGAAACCAGAATACCCGGAGAAAACCCACCAAGCACGGGAAGAACATGCAAACTCAATGCACACAGACGCTGAGGCGGGAACCTAACCCGGACCCTGGAGGTTCAGGGCGATAGTGCTAACCACTAGACCACCGTGCTGAAATACAGTAAATAGACTAACAGGTGAAGATGATGAAATAATAAACAAGAGGCAGAGATAGGGCTAAAACTAACTTAGCAATGTTGCCAAAGAAATTGTAAGATGAAGGGGAAATTCATTACAACTGACCTGCTAATTGTTTTTGTAGTTTTCAAATGATTTTAGTTTTTCCACACTGGTAGACAACCGATTAGTGGGAAAAAGTTTCCATCTAGAACCTTAAAGGTTTTTTATTTGGCCATTTGCAGAAAACCGTTAATGGTTTAACAGATTTGCCTTTTGAGAGAGGGTTCCAAAGATGTAAAAAAAAAATCCTTCATCTTCATCCTTATTAAACATTTTTTCCTAAAAGTATGGGTTATACTGACTTTAATTTCATTTAGGAGCACTAGTTTGCTCAGTAAAGTGGCAGGGAAATTATGAGCTGCCTGCCTGTGGCAAATTTTACCTGCATTAGACAGGTGGAGGGATATTAATTTCAAGGCCTATTTAGAAGAGATAAAAGACCTTTTTTATTTTCTATAACAACTATTACATCAATGCTTTTTTGTGTGCAGTTTAAAATCACTTTGCGTCAGAGAAAAACGTGTTTACCTGCTTTCAAGATACCCGGGATACTTGTAAGATTTTTAGCTTTACAGTTGTTCATCCATAGCACATTGCTATTAATGCTCAAGAGGGAGGCGATTATCATTTAAATGTTTTATGATTATGATCTTGTTGAGGGCAACAGTTCTTTTAACAGCCAAAGGAAATGCAAACTTACCACCACATTATTTTACTCTGCAGAACTGTGTGTGGGTGGTGATCAGCCATAACACTATGACCACTGGCAGATGAACTGAACAATAATACACTAGCAAACTGGTGACAGGATGATGACTCCCATGCTGCAGGGACCAAATCCCACAGAAAAGTCAACACAGGACAAAAAAGTCTAGGCATGATAGAAAGGCACTAGAACACCCAGAGCCCACAACACCAACTTTGCGCTGCAGGCAAAGATCAGAAGGCTGCTGACCCGCCCTCCAAATCCCCCAAATCCCAAGCCGAATGAGCAACCATGGCATGCACCAGACAAACATGCTCGATCCATGGAGGCCTCAGCGTGCAACCCACAGCGCCCAAAGTGGACAGAGGGAACCCCAAAACCTATGCAGTTTTAGTGCTAATGGATTTAATATATAATATGTACAAAATTGGTCTAGATATAAATCTGCATACTAAATGACCATGATATGGTGTAGATCCCTTTTTGTGGCATCAAAACAGCTCTGACATGTCGAGGCTCCACAAGACCTTACCAGGGCAACAAAATATCAGCAGCAGGTTTAGAGGTAAGTTGTGAGCTGGTGCCTCCATAAATCAAACTATTTTTGTCTAGCACATACCACGGAGGTTTAGATTGAGATGAGGGGAATTTGAAGGCAAAGTCAGCTCCTTGAACACACTGTCATGTTCCTGAACAAGTTTTACAGTGTGGCAGGGTGCATTTTTTGGCTGAAGGTATCCACTGAGAAAAATTATACAGTTGCCATGAAGTGGTGTACTTGGTTTGTGGTATGGTTTAGGTAGATGGTCTTATCGTACATGTCTCAAAGTAAGCTGCAATGCACTGTGTTCTGACACCTTTTTATCATAGCCAGCATTCATTTCTTCTATGGGTTTCTGCTACAGTAGCTCTTCTGTGGGGTTACAGCAGATCAGCTAGTCTTTACTCCCTGTGCACACTAGAGAGACTTGGGTACCCATGACCCTGTCAGCAGTTCGCCAGTAGTCCTTTTGGTTGGTACTAACCACTGCATACAGAGAACATGCCTCATGACCTTCTGTTTGGAAGATGCCCTGACCCTGTCACTTAACCATGTTAACAATGTGGCTCTTGTTAAAGTCCCTTGTGGCAGTTTTAATGTTATAGCACACACACACACACACACACACACACTAAAACACCTGCCTGCTTGAAAGCAGCACATGCTTAAAAACACCATGAATATTTTAGTATTTTAGTATCCATCTGCAAGACTCTCTAATAAATCTAAGGAAGGCAGCTGTGGGGAACTTCCCATCTGGCAGCATGTGTTTGTTTGAGTTTCACATTTCAATCATTTCCCCCACTCTGTTTAGAATTCCGCCCTGTTCTCACGAAACCATATGGAAGGACCTGGCTGATTGGTGCTACAAGCCCATCAGCGTTGGCGCACAGAGGCAGTCAGTTAGACAGACGGACATTTCTGTAATCAGATGTCCACCTGCCTTTCCTTTCTGGCTGGAGACGAGGAAGTGTTTGTGCTAGCTGCATGACTGACAACCTTCCAACTGCCTCCTGCCCAAACCACAGCTGGTCCTGCTGTCAGACAAATTCAGGAAATATAACTACTGGCCTCACAGACCTGGCAATAGTTTTTTTTTTTTGTCTTGGCATCCTGTCAGGTTCTAGGAGATTAATATAACTTTTTAGGGTGTATTAATCATGCTAACCTCAATGTGTACGTACCTGCAGCAGACCTTGGTTATGAGATAGTGTTGTGTGTTGTTGTAACTTTTTCGTCCCTTGTGGAATTGGAGAGTCTTATGATACACTGCATCCCTATTGTATAATGCTTAGAGATGCCTAAAGACAGCACAATGCTCTGCTCTGCATGGGCACACTGAAGACGGCACAGAAGTGTAAGGAAATTTTTGACAGTGCAAGTGTGAATGATTGGAGATTGTCTATTTTTTCTCTTTCATGGCATTGCCTTAGGAATTGAATGTTAAGTTGTTGTCACTGAATGTTAAGTTTTTCTTAGGGCAATTCTGGGAAGGAAACTCTGCTTCTTTAACAACTTTCTACCACTAATCATCTTTCCCACAGACTTGGCAGCATTTTCCACTCTGTCTGACAAACAGACTAAAACTTGGCTCCAGCAGAAGATCATTGTACATTACATCCCACAGTATAGATGGTCTATAAATCTCTTTTAATGTCTTTTGATAGCAAAGCAATTCTTTAAGATCATATATAGGTGGCTCAGCATCTAAGGAAATGATTTGTAGATGAAAACGCAGTGTCTAATGTGTTTCCTAAGGGTTACTACAGTATAAATGAGATCCTGAGTTCCCTTGTGGAGATGGATAAGGGAGACCCATCACTGCAGCAATCCACCAAACAGACCTCTATGGTAGAGTGGCCAGACAGAAGCCTGTCTTGCTAAAAAGGCACATTGACAGTCTGTTGGGAGACCGCCAAAGATTTCCAAATGACTATTAGACCATGAGCAACAAAAATCTTTTGGTCTTTAAAGTATTTTTGAATCAGGAAATCAGGCACTAATAATTAATACAATCATCAGGCACCTCGTTAATACCATCCCAAAATCGCCGGTTTCTTCCCACAGTACAAAGACATTCAGGTTAGGCTAATTGGCATTACCAAATTGCCTGTAGTTTATGTGTGAATAAGAATCGGGCATCGAGCTGAGAATCCAACGACTTACGTAGCTACCACAGAAACAACAGATATATATCCATTGTTTCTGTGGTAGCTACGTAAGTCGTTGGGGAGTATCCATCGCCCGATGTTCTGGATGGCACATGGATGGATAAAAATGATGATGGCAGCATCATGCTGTGGGGATGTTATTCTGTGAATGCGACAGAGAGACTATTCAGTATAGATGCAAAAAAATAAAGAGCTATCCTGAGTGAAAACCTTCTCCAGAATGCTTAGGAGCTCAGGTTCTGATGACGATTTACATTTCAAAGAAAACACAGCAGTGGCTTAAGAACAACTCTGTAAAAGTTCTGGAGTGGCCTTGGTCCTGAACCTACTAGACAATCTCTGGAGAGACCTGAAAATGGCTTTGCACCAACAATGTTTGTTCAAGCTGGTTGAACCTGAATAATTCTGCCAAGAAGAATAGAAGAAACGTCCAAAAGAAAGGTGTGTCAAGCTTGTAGCATCATTTACTTGAGTCTGTCATTGATGCTCCAAACACTTGTTTTTACTTTGTCATTGTGGAGTTGTTTTATATTTGTCATTGTCAGTGTGTAGAATGATGTGAAACATACTGTACCAAAATTTGGAAAACCTGAAAGGGTCTGAAAACTTTCTGTTGCCACTGTTTATATTAGAAGCAGTTTGTACCATGTATAAGTAGTATGTTACTCATAGGTCACGTACAATTATTACTGTAATATTTTGTTATATGGCCAGCTACTACTCTTCCCAACAAATGTTAATATCATTATACAGGGTGGGCCATTTATATGGATACACCTTAATAAAATGGGAATGGTTGGTGATATTAACTTCCTGTTTG
>JAOTRS010000039.1:19791851-19807460 GCA_028565755.1 Dinotopterus cunningtoni | reverse complement strand
TAATAATAATAATAAGAAGAAGAAGAAGAATTATTATTATTATTATTGTTATTATTATTAAATAAATCTTCATTATCATTAGCATAAAAGGAGAAAAGTAACAAGTATAATATAATACCTTCTGATTATTCCACTACATATTAAGCTTAAAATATTGTTGCGTTAAAAACATCTAATTTTAGGGTATAATGCTTGCAAAAGGCTTAAGCTTTTCAGAGATTTAACAAGTGTGCATGTGCGTGTGTGTGTGTGTGTGTGATTGTTTTGCTATATAATAAGAATAAGAATGCAGGATAATAAGAATCCCATGTTCATGAATCTAATCATCTTGGCTGACTACCAGCACTGTGGGATCGTTGCCTTAATTAGTTGTGTTGAACTTGCAGTGTGTGTGTATGTGTGTGTGTGAGCATGTATGCGTGTAGCATGGTGGGGTGTGTTGGCAGCGTGTGCTCGAGACCCTGCAGCGAGGCATGTGTGTGTGCTAGAGGCATATATGTGTGTCCCAGGCAATTAGCAGGCGTGGAGAAATCTATGAAGGCCTCCTGAGAGATAAACATTCACACCAGGAAAGGGCAACAAGGCACTTTAGTTTTATAACTTAGAACGCTCACACACAGACACACATACACAAATATATTCTAAACACGCAAAAGAAAAACACAGCCAAGTTGAAGCACTTTGTTTTATTAGTTTGTCCCTGCAGGCTAGCTATTTTTGTTGTCAGCAGAAGATTAGTGCAGTTCTGCACTGACATTATATGGTTCACTAAAGTCTAACTGAAACAGCAAAACTTCTGAAATTGCATTTTTTTTTCCTCCACGCTTTATGGTTCCTGCCTTATTTGGTGACAGAACAGTGAAAAACTAGAGATACCTCCATCCACAGGTCACTGATCACATTACGTTCTTCCTAATCAGACCCTCCAGATGGTCTTTATACGATTGTTATCATTGCACTGCTGCAATATTCCTTAATCCTAAAAAAAGATAAAAACAACTTTTCTTTGTGATGTAACTGATGTAATTGTTATTTTTCCTGTATTTCCTTTGCAGGGATATCAAACCAGACAACATTCTCCTGGATGAACAAGGTAAGGAGTGTGTGTGTGTGTGTGTGTGTGTGTGTGTGTGTGTGTCTTCATACAGTACATGCTTACTAAACCTCTCGGTAGAAATTTGGACGTGGTCCAAGGTGACATGTAGGAGATGTGATGCTGTAGGCTGGCGTGGAATGTCGGCGGTAACACAGTCTGTCTCCGTGCAACAAGCCACGCTCAGGGTCATCCAGCCCATAATACTTCACAGACAAAAGCAGCACCAAGGACAAGCTGTTCCAAAGAACAAATTCCTCATTCTGTTGGTTTCTTTCTTAATATTATACTCACCAAAAAAGCTATATCCAGTTTTAAACTCATAAAAGCCATTAAAAGTCTTCGAGATGTCTTCTTGAGTTTGGATTCAGATGCTTTAAACTGGTTTTGTCTTGCCTCAGGTCACGCCCACCTGACTGACTTCAACATCGCTACGATTATCAAAGATGGAGAAAGAGCCACGGCTTTAGCTGGAACCAAGCCATACATGGGTACAAAAGACTCTATTAACTATTTATATGTAGAATCAACTTTTACTTAACCATTTGTTCATACTGTATAATGGCATTTTACTTAATTTTGAAAATAAAACAAAAAAAAAGTCACAAACTCTAAGATTTCATTCATCTTACTTAGATTGGCATTTATTTACTCTTCCTGTGTTCAGCTTTTATTTCAGCACACAATGTGGTGGCCAGTTCATGTGTGAGAATGACTCCTCATGCTCTCAGAACCACTCTTTCACAATTTAAAAACCCATGCCATCTGGGAAATAAGATACCTTTGATATGATACCCTGGTCATTCAGTACTGTATATTCAGGTCGTCAGCTGACTTCATTTTATTGCCGCATAACGTTGCTGAGTCTAGAACAGCTGAAGCAACACCAGATCATAACACCTGCCTCCAGAGGTTGTACACTCACCACTATGCATGATGGGTGCTTCCTTTCTTACTCTGATGCACCCATCACTCTGGAATAGGCTCAGTCTGAACTCGTCAGACCATTTTTCCATTTCTCCAAAAACAAATCTTTATGCTCTCTACCGAATCCTTGGCCTTTTTTTAGATTAGTCTTACTAACAAGTGATTTTCTTATGGACACACAGCTGTTTAGTCCCAAACCTGTGTGTTCTCATCACATTGTGTGCATATTGGATTGCTCTTACTTTTTTTATATTTTTTCCCAGTTCTAGTAGTTTCAAATCTCTCCTTAGTTGTTTTCTTTGCAAGGTGCAGCCCAATAATTTAACCCTTCTGAAACAGTGACCTTTTTTTTTTTTTTAGCCAGGCAGTGTATATTAATTGTAAAGTTACGCACCAAATTTTTAGATTCTGTTTTTTACTCAGACTTGTACTTTCCAGCTCCTGAGATTTTCCAGTCTTTTGTAAGTGGTGGGACTGGATATGCGCTTGAAGTGGACTGGTGGTCGTTAGGGGTCACCATATTTGAGGTCCTGCGAGGATGGGTGAGTGGATTTAAAATAGTTTTCACTCACTCACAGTTCATATAATAGTAGTTATATTGCTCTAGCACTTCCATTACCTTCTGTTTCTCTCTGTGGGTGATTTCCACTATACATTCAGTAGCAGAAAACCGTCAAGCAGCAACTGATCTCAGCTTCTACTCTTGTTTTTCTTCTTTTACTGGTTTAACAATGGACACTGTCTCAAAGAATTTTTTTTTTTTACAGAAATCTGTTCATAGATTTGTGGTTTTATTTTACTAATGAGCAAGCCAGAGACTGACACTGGCAAGGAAAACTCTCTAACATGACATGAGGAAAAACGTTTAGAGGTAAACGACTTGAATGAGAAGTCATCATCTTATACATAATACCATGTACAATACTGTGCAAAAGTCCGGAGTCACTTTATCTATATCTTATAGATTAAATTGATGACATTGGAACAAATGTTTTACTGTAGCTGTAACTGTGCAGTGCCTAAAGATACAATTTACAAATTGGTTGTTTATGTAACAACCTCAGCAACAACCTCATTTCCCCTCTCGTCTGTTCCAACCTTTCAGCATTCAGCATCAGCAGAATATTAATCATTGGCCTGATCATCTGTCAACATCTGCACCTGTTTCCCACTGGTTCATGCCTTAAGTTAGATGAATTTTATGTTTGCGAAATTCATATGTCACTGTGTGGTTTAACAAACAAAAAAATTAATCTAAATCTGCTCAGGGACGGGGACTGGATCAAAAATTAGAGCCAAAAAGTCTTTCAGGAAGCCTGGAGTATTCCTTACGACTCCATAAAAAATACAAGACTTTTGCACAGTACTGTATAACTTGAGAGAGAGAGAGATTAAAAGATCCCACAAACATCATTACAGCATTTTTGCTGTAACGGCGCCATTGTTTATTTGTCATAACAGGCTTATATTGCCTGCCAGAAAATGAGTCTTTGTAGGAAATACATTTCAGTAACGAGAAACATTTTACTGAGGAGCCTGTGGGACTTACTGGGAATTTGTAATAATCACAAGAGCATCATTGTCCTATGTTGGATCAACCATAGTTAAACAGCATACACTTTATTAGCTATTATAACAGGAATCTTTGTTCGAGGAAAAAAGCCTTTTAGTTTTCCGGTGCTAGACGTTTTGACACTTTTTGTGCATTTAGTGAGTGCAAGATGTTAAGGATGTGTCAGTACATCGATACACCCGACCACACAGAATAACAGTGCTGTAAACATAATCAGTTATGCCAATCATGACAGACTGAAAACTACGCCCTGTGAAATTGTAAAGAGTAGGAACTGGAGGGCTTCTAAGCAGTGCAACAGACAATAGATTCCTCTGTCCTCCAAATTTAAATTCTGACAATTTCACAACCATCTGTGGGTGGGAGTCCAAGAGAGGTTTCCAAAAACTGGCTGTGCTGTCCTCATCAATCCCAGTGGTGCAAGCCAAGCATGAGTGTCTGTGAGCTCATGCATGTGGAAGGGTGCGGATAGCACTTAATAACTCTCACCCTTCAGAGTTTGTAGTCATCATATGGAAGGGGAACCTAACTAGGAACAGGCAAAGAGAAAATTTGGGGAAGCAAATAAAACTGGACCATCTTCTTAGAACCTTCCTCATATCTTTAATACAGTATAACACTCAGTATGAGGAGTTTATTAACAGCAGTATTGAAGTAAATACTGCACCGAAAGCTGGCGATGTTGACAATCACTAGTTGATTTAGATGTAAAGATGTGCTTTACTTAGAGCTGTACAGAAGTGCTTTTCTAAAGTCAAAGCAAAGCCACTCGTCTCCATTTTAATGCTGTTTGAATCAATGCGGCCATCCAAAGCACTTCATTTAAATGTTATGAAGAACGAACCTACTAAATGCACTTTTCACACAGCCAGCAAACCAGGAAAAGATAAACAGAGCTAAATAAAATGTCCTGTGCCACCTCTGACTGCTTAGCACTCAGTCTGTGATTTATTTCACTATCTGTATTGATGAGTACCAAAAACCATGTGCTTCTTCCTGTACTCCTGGGGAAAAAAAATGGCATTCTTAGTAGATTGATAACTTTTTTAAGCATCATTACCAGATTGTATTTGCATATTTGATGGATATTTTACATTTCAAATTGAAAATTTAATTTGTCACACTCACAACCTACAGTATGATATGCAGTGAAATGCTTACACGACTGTTTGTGACCTTAAAAAGGAAGATGAAATGAAATAAGAAGGTAAAAAAAAAATGTATGCATAAATATAGTGTGGTATATTATATTAATATAATTATTAATAAAATCATAATATATAAATATATAGCATATATATAGTTTTTATTTTCTGTATACATTTTTTGGCGGACTCTGTGTATACTTTATATTGCCAAAAGTATTCCCTCACCTGCCTTCACAAGCCTATGAACTTGAGTAACATCCAATTCTTAATCCATAGGGTTTAATATAATGTTGGCCCTTTGCAGCTATAACAGCTTCAACTCTTCTGGGAATGCTTTCCACAAGGTTTAGGAGTGTGTTTAGGGAATTTTTAACTATTCTTCCAGAAGTGCATTTGTGAGGTCAGACACTGATGTTGGACGAGAAGGCCTCCGCTCTAATTCATCCCAAACGTGTTCTAACGAGTTTAGGTCAGGACTATTTATCTGTTGCAGGCCAGTCAAGTTCTTTCACACCGACTTCGCTCATCCATGTCTTTATGAACCTAGCTTTGTGCACTGGTGTCATGTTGGAACTGGTGTGGGGTTGTTTTTCAGTCATTGGGCTCAACCCCAACTTCCAGTGAAAGCAACTCTTAATGCTTTAGCATACCAAGACATTTTGGACAATTTCATTCTCCTAACTTTGTGGGAACAGTTTGTGGATGACCCCTTCCTGTTCCAACATGACTGCACACCAGTGCACAAATCAAGGTCCATAAAGACATGGCTGAGCGAGTCACTGAAAGTCTTGACCTCAACTCGAGAGAACACCTTAGGGATGAATAAGAGCAGATACTGCGAGCCAGGCCTTCTCGTCCAACATCAGTGTCTAACCTCACAAATGCTCTTCTGAAAGAATGGTCAAAAATTTCTATAAACACACTCCTAAACCTTGTGGAAAGCCTTCCCAGAAGAGTTGAAGCTGTTATAGCTGCAATGAGTGGGCCAACATCATATGAACCCTATGGAGTAAGCATTGGATGTTACTCAATTCCATATGCATGTGAAAGCAGGCAAGCAAATACTATTGGCAATATAGTGGGTGTATGCACAGTGTGACAGCAGCAGTGGTACTGTCCATGTTTTAAAACGCATAGTTATTTCTCATTTATGTGTGAATAAGAACCAGCAATGTGTAACATATGTATTATGTGCGAATGTCCAATTTGAAAATGTGCAGTGTGGTTCGTAGAGTGGTGTGCTCCAACACAGGTGTGAAGGAAACAACGCTAGTCCAATCAGTGAGTCCTATGTGATGTTCTAGTTTTAAACCTTTTATCTTTCTCTAACTCTAACTCAGAGGCCGTATGACATCCATGCCAGCAACTCAGTGGAGTCTCTAATGCAGCTCTTCAGCACAGTCAGCGTGCAGTACTGTAACTCCTGGCACAAAGACCTCATCTCCCTGCTGCGTAAGGTGAGTGGGTAAAGAGGGAAAGAGAGGGATAGAGAGTGTGCATAAATAAGCAAGGTCTTCTGAGAGATGTGTTCACACACACTAAAGAAGCTGAGAAGAATGGTGGAGAAAGAACTAGTGGAAAAGTAAATAGCTATTCAATAAAGTGATGTATATAATATGTGCATAGGATGACAACAAATTGAACGTCTTGAAATTGAAACTGAGAGCGGTGTGAGCAGGTGATAAATAAGCAGAGGGAGGATTTTTTTTAAAAGGCTATGTGGAAAGAAATGGAGAAAAAACTAATTGGTTCTGAGGATGGAGGAGGAGATTAAGGAGAGGGTGCAGTCTACAGCAGAAAGCGAGTGGGTTTGAAACTCATAGAGACAGAAAGGAGGAACATAATGAGGCGATGTAGGAGTGAGGCCGAGTCCAAGCGAGAGATGATGGAAAGCTGGAAGGTTGGAAGCATAATGTATAATGGGAAAAGAAGGGGCGGAAGGTGACCAGACCTAAAAAGGGAGAAATACAATACATAATCAGGCTGTGAATAGAAAGCTAGAGAGAGAGAGAGAGAGAGAGATGGATATGGGGGAGGAGGGAGAGAAAGCAGAAGCAACTGAGAAATAGGCAGAGTGGCAGAAAAATAATGAGAATGTGAGCATGAATATGAGGGGTCAACCTGAAGGGTTCAGGATCATACAGGAGATGTCCGTGTTGCTGGAAAGGTTAGAATTAAGTTCACTCTCGTCCTCTCTCTCTCGCTCGCTCTCTCACACACAGACACACACACACATACAGACACACTTACTGAATTCGTTTATGAATGCTAATTAGGTCTCAGGTTCTTAGCACTTTTGACCGGGATGTCCATTTGTTTCATCCATACCTGTGCAGATCGATTACTTCTGTCTGGACTGTGTGGAGACAATCTCAGCCTTCTGAGAATAAAGCAGCATCAACATGTCCAAAAATCGCTCAGATATGATTTCCCTGATAACACAGCGTATCCCATCAGATGGCCTTGGAATCTCGTCTCTAAACGATTCAAGAGCCGGAAAAGTATCTCACGATAAGCCCAGAAAGCTGTCATTTTTATTTTATTTATAACTCTATCAGTCGGTTAATAACAGAATTGCTTTTTATGATCACTCCCCAGACAGATGGGTCCATGTTATCGCTCAGCTCTATCACTCCAGCGCTCTTATTTAAAATTAATTGGCCCTGGTGACAGATTAAATGGAATGGCTGTGAATTGGCAAGAAGCGAAGTTTGTTATTTGCATATCAAAAGGAAGATGTATAATCATGAAATAGAGCAGATCTAAATACACTTAAAACAGGTGGTTTGGAGCGCAACTTTTTTATGATTTTACCTATTTAACTCATATGTAAAGATGCATTTCAGTGGTTTTAAGCTTAAACTTTACCCACCTCATCTGCAGCAGACATGCAATTACCACAAACATGAAATTAAGTATGGAAGTGTAAAAAGAACTAAAAACTATTTTTGTCACGAGTGAAATCTGACACTATTAACAGCACTTTAGATCTAAAGGCAATCCAGTCTAATATTAAAAGTCCTGAATTAAAAAAAACATTTCAAAGGGTTCTTACCAAAGTTCTTACTTTTTATCCAACTTTCTAAAAAAACATAAAACAGTAAAAGTAATCCAAGCTGTAATCCTACTGTAGCTTAATACTAACAATTTAATTTGATTTTATTTTATTTGTATAGCGCTTTTAAAAATCGTCATTGTGGCAAAGCAGCTTTACACAATCAAAAGAACTACAGAAGTTTGTATAAAATGTGAATATGTATAAATCAAAATGATAAGATTGTCCCTGATGAGCAAGCCGAGGGTGACGGCGACAGTGGCAAGAAAAAACTCCCTGAGATGGCAAGAGGATGAAACCTTGAGAGGAACCAGACGAAACAAAGCACAATCTTAATCTTCCCCAATTTCCAATACCAACCCAAACCAAAAGCCTGGGACAGCACCAAGTATCAGATTATACTAACTGTATCCTAAGCCTATCGCCTTCAGTTAATAGACTCAGACAGTGTTGGTTTGTGCTAATCAGGAAGATTAAGCTGTACCACTTTTCCATATTATTTACAATAAAATGAAGTGCTGGACATTTTTATCAAAACTTTTCACTGCCAATATACTGTTCAAACTCTGTTTGTCAATGTGTTTGTGTAGGCAGGGGGGAAAAAAAGAAGCTTGGAAAGAATAGCGCTTGATGTGTTTATTTTTCAGCTACTGACAGTAAATCCAGAGCATCGCTTCTGCAGTCTTGCCCACATGCAAACAGCCCCCTACCTCTCCGACGTGAACTGGGATGCCGTCTATGAGAAGAAGATGGAGGCTGGATTTGTTCCCAACGTAGGAGCCGATTAAACACATCCTCATATTACATCCACACAGTACACAACTCACACAGTAGCCAGACATAAACACAAAGAAGAAAAAAACATGCTCTACCTACACAGATTTGCACACAAACTCAATAAGATGACTAAACTATAATGTCTGCCCATGCTTCATGGGTTATAGATGAATGTTTGTGAGGAATGCATTGCTTTTATTCTTCATCATCATCACTGTCTGGTTTGTCTGTTGCGTGTGGGTGGACACAGAAAGGGCGCCTGCATTGTGACCCCACCTTTGAGTTGGAAGAGATGATTTTAGAATCTCGTCCACTACATAAGAAGAAAAAGCGTCTGGCCAAGAACAGATCAAGAGACAACAGCAAGGATTCCCAGTCGGTGAGTGTAGATGACTGTTGACCCGAAAGTTCTTCGAAGCTTCACTTCTCAATTCATCTACATCTCTTAAAAGTTTAATTTTGATCTGTCTGGATTTGTTAAAAAAAAAAAAAAAAAAAAAGACTTCTAGTTCTCTTTGCCATGTACTGTATGCATGTAAATTTAAATAGGAAGCTAAATAGTAATGTTGATTGCAAGGTTAGAGATTGCAAGCTTGAATCCCAATCAGTGGCTGGGAGACAAGTGCTCTCTGGGTGGGCGGAGTTACATGTTGAACCTGTCAATCTTAGTGACCGATCCTGAGTAACAGTACGAAAATATGTCTTTGGTTGACGTCATTAGTATTGGAGGAAGAACATGTAAGCTCTCATCCTCCCTGGATAGTAACTGTTATATGACAATGGAGACTGGATGAGTATTAGCATGTGATCAAACTAGGAAGAGAATGGAAAAAAAACCAACCTACAATAATCCCTGGCCTCTAAGCTCATTTGTCATTCTGAACATCCCTGTTTTGCTTCATATCTTAGCAATGATATTACTGTCTGTTAAAGACCTGACTATTTATAGACTCTCACATCCAGTAAGTAGATCTCCATTTTATTAAATGTACCCAGTACCGCTGTTCTTCCTGATCTGCAAGCTAATGTAGGAGTACAGATCGCTTTGCTAGCAAGGCTTCCTCAGCCTCTGGAGCTGATGATCCTCCTTTATTACCTGGGTGATTAAATTACGAAGCTTTCAGTACTGTTGTTAAGCCCTCTGGCACTTTCAGATATATGAGATGCAATTTTTTTTTTGGCCCACGTCAAGCAAAAGCAAGCTGAACACAATACGAGTCTGGTCTCCATTGTGAACAGATCATTGTGAAGAGAGAACGGGGTGAGGGGCAGCTGCAATGTGGAAAGTGCTGATCGCTTTCGAACATGCTGCTGCTTCGGTCTGTATCAGGCTGATTTGCGAACGCTTATGCTTTCTGCAGGAGAACGAATATCTACAGGAGTGCCTTGAAGTCGTGCAGCAGGAGTTTGTGATCTTCAACCGAGAAAAGTGAGATTTTTAATACTTCCCAAGACTGCTGATATTAGGAAACAACAACATGTGATGCACTCATTAAGCTTCCCCCATGGCTTAGCATCTCTTTTCTCCAGAGGTATACTTTGCTCCATTAGGTTTTTGCTCTGTTGCTTTCTGTTTCAAACACAAGCACATTTACAGACAAAAAGGTACTGAACTGTACCTTTCCTTGTTACCGGGTACATATACAGTATGTATATATTAGTTTGTAGAAATAGGTAAAAGGTTAAAGCTAAAAATAAGTGATGAACCCCCTTAATTTTTTAAACTGTAATCTCACAAAATTTTGTTTGCCGTGACATGTACAGTATGTATTATGTATATGGCATTGGTTTCTACTGGATTAATAGCTAAATATTAGGAAATCGTACAAAATTAACCTAGTTCACATCCGGATTTTAAATCTACTGTCATTTCATCGTATTACATTCAAAGGAAAAGAGAGAATATAGTTAATACATACGTTTCTGATTAGGCCTTGTCTACACTAAGTTGTTCTTTCCTCGTCAGTTAAATACACTCCCTGTTTTGTAATGGGAGAATGAATTGTAAATTAGAAATTGAAAAAGTAGATCGGATAAACATTTAATTTTGTCTCAAAACGACTCCAAGCGCATTAAAATTCACTTATACCACTTCAGCACTGTATAATAATAAGTAATCCCAGTGGAAATATTCAGTTTAGCTTTTTTAATTAATATCTATTGATGCAGGTGTTTGTTTACATTGAGCAAGTAGCTTATTTCAAAGTAGATTAATAAATCCGGCACATAACTGTTCATAACATCGCTTTTACTTAACATTTTGATTTCACTTATAGTGCAGGTTAAACTAAGACAGATATCTAAGTACTGCGAAAGTTTCATTACATTCTGTCCAGCCAGTTTTGCGTGATGCTGTGACAAAATCTGGCTGGACAGACATACAGACATACAGACTGAGACTTTTTTTTCGGAGACATGGTTTTGGGTCCTCCAAAGTATGAAACGTAAAGATATCATTGTAAGCGCGAGTTCTGACCACTGTACGAACAAAACCATTCTTTTACCACATGGATTTTAAGGCGCACATTCAAAGATACACACTAAAGGTAAATTATTTGTGTTTATACGTGTGTACCACCCTTGCAACAAGGAAATGTACAGCTTGGAGCCTTTCTCCTGAAATATCCAATTTCAATTATAGATTACAGCCTCGTGCCTCGTGATGGCTGTGAGCACAGAGCGGTTGTTTATTAGCAGGAGAATCCGTATGCTACCATGCACAGACGCTGTGTCTGCTATAAATTATTACCTGCTTTATAATTCAGTAGAGCCTGCAAATTCTATCATCACACCCCTGCCTGCAATTTGTTACTATCCCTATTTTTAGCCCTGACCCATTATTAATAACTCCGTACCTATCTCATGTAATGTCTCTACCAGAATAACAGAAGTTCTGAATGTCTGTGTGTGTCAGTGCATACGAATTAATGGACACATACACAGTAATATACACTCCTATACACTGTACCCATTCTTTTGTGTTTTATGTATCAGGTTGAAGAGGAGACTGGAGGAGGGAGGAGAAGGTGAGGGAGCAGAGGGAGAAGCAGAAGGAGAAGGCGACCCTGACCGAGAGGCTGAAGAGGCAGAGGGCGGGACAGAGGATGAAGAAACCGAGGCCGAACCCGAGACCTCCAAACTGAGCATGTGCGGCTCGGTATGCTCATCTCCGGGCAGCTCTTAGATCCACAGGCACAGCACCTCCTGCTGGTCTCTTAGGTGTCACTGCGCTCACCATGCCTATAAAGCCCTAACTTTTTTTCACCCAGCACGAAAAAAAAAAAATCAAGTGCTCCCGGTTAGGGCTCTGAAACATCTCTCTTCTCCATCCCAGTTACATTCATCTCAGCACAGTTTGGGTTCCGCCTATACAAGCAACGACATGGCGTCCATTTTCTCATTCTCCACATGGCCTCTAGAGTAAGCTCTATCAATCTTCTATGCAACATTATCTGTACAGCATGATGTAAAGTAGATCTTTTAGAAGTAACATGCCGCGCCGAGACCGCATGATGACACACACACAGAGCAATAGGACTCTGCCTTAAAAATGTTACCATGACAAGGGCGGCTATACGAGAATGCTGTTTGTGTATTAATTATGAGTAGGTGAAAACACTCTGAACTTTAGACTTGCTATGTTTGCTCTTTCAGCTGATCCCACTGAAAGTGGGCTGCTATTTACTAGTCATTAAGCATTCAGTTCATTTCTGTAGATGTAATTCCCAGATAGCAAGTGAGTGATGACCCAGTGCCTGCCCACACATACCTCTTTCACCCTGCACACTTTCTGCTACGGAATGACAGCCACAACTCAAACACGATGACACCGTACAGTATCTCAGGCAAGATATGGTGCAGTTGGATCACCTTCGGTCCGCTTCGCGAGCTTTAGATATGGTTTGTCGCATTTGGTTCTTTTTTTTGATCCGTATTCGAAATGCCAGGAAAACTTTAAATGTGGCAATTTACACAACCAGGTTTGGATTACAACACACTTCCTATCACCATAACTGACTGTAATGTGCCTAAACTTAACATTTGGCCTGGAATTGTCTGCTATCTGGGATTAATTGCTTTGCATTTAAAAGGAGCACTCTAACAAAAGTGACCATGTGACTACAGTTGTCATGTTCTGAATGTTTAAGAACAAAAAAAAAAAAGTGTTCATAATATGTCACAAGTAAATACATACAAAACTTTCTTAAGCTTCACGTCAAAGTCTGTCGAGGTGTTAATGTTAACTCGGGCTTGGGTTTTTCCGTATCTCTGTCTTGATAAACTTGCTGCTTCTGGCCAGCACTCTGTTCAGTGGTTGGCACTTTGATCTGTGTTTCTTCTTCTGACTGTTAGTGTTTATCATGTAAGACGCTTGTTTCTGAAAGACTCGATGTTCAGTGTAGGTCACACTGCAGTAGTGTGCGTTCAGTGCATTCGGTTCACGACTCTAGTGCTCTTCCATTCCTGCTGCTTAGGACCTACTGATGAGTTGGACTTCACCAGGGGAATAAGCTTTATCGACCTCTATAGGACACAAATTTAAGACTTCGTTTAAGGTTTCGAAATCAGTATTATAGGTGCCATTCGGGGGTCTGTGTTCTGCATCGATTTGGTTTAAGCACTCCCCCTAGTGGGCCGGATGAGGCTTTTCTCTAGAGTAGCAACGATTGAATAGTATATACAGTAAATAGGATATTATTAGTTTTAAGGTGATCCCATTAAGCTGAGTTGTGACATCAGAACATGTAGCATTCTACATAGTTAGACAACACCGTTCAATAGTCGGTGTTGTATAATTATGTAAAACATAGCAAGATGCAGGACCTTTTCTCCACAGTTTTATGTGGATGCGCATATCAGACATGAACAAAAATCTGATCGAAATAGTTATAATAGAATAAAATAGGCAGTTGTATGAAGCTATACGTTCATACGGTGACCTCTATTTCCAAGTGTGCAGGCACAACTTGTAGGCAAAAAAACGCCAAAGCTTTTGTACCATTTGCATAGCTGTTTCTAAATAAAAACGAGTGCCTGTATGTTTGCATTTGTCTGTTTGATACGTGCGTATGTATTTGTCTGTGTGTGTTTACAGGCGTAATCTGTGTGTCTGTGTGTGGGGGTGTGTGTGCGCATACGCGTGTCTGTGTGTGGGAGTGTGAAACTAGTGCATAGGACCAATGTAATAATTTGTAAAAAAGCATTTATTGTGGTAAGTAAAAAAAAGAAAAAGAAAGAAGAACAAAAAAAAAAAACATGGAATGTTTCTGGAATTAAACATAAATTCTACTGTTAGCCTCAAGTGGACATTAAATTACTGTAAGTTATCTATTACTATACTGATACCATAGCATATTGAATAAACGTTGACACTTTTTTGCATGTACCCCTATTTACAAAGACTTTTTAAAGCTTGGGGTGTTTCGGGGGAAGGCATATGGTCGTAGATATGTTGCTTTGTCATACACACGCACCATGAAAATGAAAACAAACTCTTAAGCATTGAGATGATGACAACACATTCACCGGTGACGTCTGTATCGCCATCCGATCTCCATACACTTGCGTTATCAGCTGAAGATGTTCAACTCTACAAAGCAAAGTATCGTCTTCAAATAATCGTGGATGGCATGATATGTATCAATAGACTCTGTTTAACTTTTGGCATCCCATAGTTTGTTTTAATGATACTGAAAATAATAATAAAATGTTTAAGGACACTGGCTTTGTCTCTTCATAAGGAGTTAACATCAAATTTCAGAAATCGTATTAAACTGTACAGTAAGTGTGTGTCTTTGTCTTACCTGGAATTTTTTGTTACATTTTTCTGTATATTATTATAATCTGTATTCAGAGAGCATCCTCTTCATGCTCAAGGTCACTCGAAAATTCTATCAAATAAAAAAAAGAAGAAGAAAAGCTAACAAGAGGAGAGGTAAGAGTACTGAAACAAAGGGTACGTCCTTGGATTCTAGGTTGGTCTTGAAAGAAGACTGGAGTGGCATAGTCTGGAGGACACGGCACTTAATCTGCCGCCCCAATCAGATCCAGTCTGTTCTGTGCCGTTCGGAGCAGCAGTACACGAATACCAGGCAATCTGACTTGTGTGAGCTGGAGTGTAAGAAAAGAAAAAGAAAAAGAAAAAAAAAAATCCAGTGAAAAGTGAAAAACCATGCAGTGCTTTAAATGTATACAGTCATGCGCTGCGTTGTATCAGGACCACACAAGTATTATCATTTTAACTATATTCATGCTTAAGAACAAATTTTTAGGCATCTCTCAGGATATCAATATTAACACGTTAACGTGTGTGATCAACAATTTTAACGCATTAAACTTTTCTTTTTACCCAAATGAATCATATGACCAAGTTTGACCCTAATGGTTTCCCATAATCGCAGTGTGATTACAGGACTATGTGCGATAATGTCACATTTACCGCGGAAAATAAGATGACTGAGGAAACATCACCAGGTTTGCTGAACAGCGAGTTTCATTATAAAAAGATTCCAGATGGAAGTTTGGATAAAGCCGAAGTTGTGTGCTTGAGCTACCTTCAAGGGAAACTATTTTTACAAGAATATATAAAATGCAAGCAGTGGGAGTGGTGTCTCAGACGGCTAAGGCTCTAGAGTGTTGGTTTTTTAGATCTGAGGATCCGACTCTGCGTCCCGGTGCCAAACCACATACTACCCAGCCACTGAATGCATTTCCTGTTACAGTTAAGGGATTTAAATTTAACACGTGTTTAATGTTTGAAGTATTATAAAACTGCATTATCTGTTTTCTCTAATCGCTTCATCATGCATTTCTTTATTCCAACATTCCACATTTTTAATACAAGTAAATCTGAGTATTTTAAAATTGTTTTTATTCTTGATTACCCACAGACTATGACTGTGATTAACTAGATAAACATTTTTAATAGATTAACAGCACTACATTTATACAAGAGAAATAGTTTGCAAACAGTATTTTAAGATATATTTCTATTTGAAATCAGATTTTCTTAAACAGTTATGGTATGAATTCCATT
>JAOTRS010000039.1:19748430-19760193 GCA_028565755.1 Dinotopterus cunningtoni | reverse complement strand
CAGACATGATAAACATATATAACAGAATTGGTACAGCATATAATATGGTGCCTAAGACTTTTGCACAGTACTGTATAAATTAACATTAGCTACCTTAGCAGCTCAGCTAGCTAGCCTGTGGTAACTGAGGTAAGTAGGTAGTAAGTGTTCCAACCAACAGCCAGATGCTTCTCCCATATGCTTCAAAGACGCTCTTCAGAAAAGCTATGGGTGACGCCATGGAGGCTTTGTCCAGTTCTTATTTTTAATAAAATATATGGGTTTTAGGAGCGTGTACCCAGTGTTAACTTAGATTCCTTTTCTTGATTGACCAGCCAGTGTGGTCATCCGCTGTTGGATTCCATCTGTCTTAAGGATTGACATGCTGGGCATTCTGAAATGCTTTCCTGCTCACTACGGTTGCAAAAAGTGTTTGTTTGTTTTTAAGTTACCATTGCCTCCTGTGTACTCAAACCAGTCGGCCATTCTCCTCTGATTTCTTTCACAGATAAGATGCTTCTGTCCGTGCAGGGATAGGTGAAAATAAACTAAGCTATATTTAATGGCTATAGTACTTGTAGTATCACTGGGGCACCACCCCATTTTGCTCATACTGTGTGTGTGTGGTTATACCAGCATTTTCCATGACGTTGGCTGGGACGCTTTTTGTTTGTCACATCACGCTGTTTAAACTTGATAGACTATTGTGGTGTAAAAATCCCAGATTCATTCAAAATCATTCAAACCAGCCAGTATGAGACTGTAGCACGATTACTGGTCACAAAGGTCACAAAGATTAAATTTTCTCCATTCACATTTCATATGCTCTCAACCTGTATCTGAATGATTTTATGTTATGGTTGATTGGACACCTGTATCAATGAGCAGGTGTCCAGGTCTGGCAAGTGGCTGGTGGGTGTAAATACATTAATAGTGATTGCGGGAATGTGAGCTCAGGTTACAGGCACTAAAACACTATTCATGTTATTACAAACCTTTCATAACTCTTTCATTTCAAAATGACTTAAAAGTAAAGTAAAGGAAGTTTTCTGTTCCATCATCATCTTAATGTTTTGTTTTTTCAAGTTTAGGGTAAAAATTAATCAGTGCATGCATATCCATCTTTATATCCACTGAATCAGAATAATATCTGTTAAAAACATGTTATATCACAGCATAGCTGAAATTGTAATTCTGATTGGTCTGATGGTGCAGAGGAATTGTATTATTGTGCTCATTATAGAACATTATGATTACTACCGTAACAATTAACAGACGTATAAGCGTAATAAAACAATTTGGGACAAGTGCTTATTTACACTCATTATTGTTAATTACTGCTTAATGCAGCTGCTTACCTGCATATTTTCAGCGCCACCAGAGCTTCAAACAGATGCACTGCCCAAGCAAGCCACCATCTAAAACACCCAACCATGCACACATAAATCACAGTTTTCATAGACAGAGGGTCTGATATGTGTAAAAAAAACTGCATGTGTAGAGGAGCGAGACTCACCCCTTGTACATGAAACTGTGATATTCTTTGACCAGATATTTTGTGAGTGCACCGAGTGGACCCAAAGTGTCATAAGGCAGTTGCTGTGGCCAAAACACGGCCCACTGAAAAACACAAATTGTTATATTGTGTGTTTAAAGAGAAGTACCTCGTAGAACAATCTGTCAGATGTTTTGTATTGTTCACAGAGATGAAGGATATCAACGGCTCCCAGGTCTTTTAAAGATATACATTAATATAAGGTTTCGTGCCAGATCGGTGCATTTGTTGCCTACAAATATCCAATTACAGTGGTACCTCTGGGTGGCACAGTGGCTTAGTGGTTAGCACTGTCACCTTGCACCTCCAGGATCTGCGCCTCCTGTGTACGTGGAGTTTGCATGTTCTCCACATGCTTGGTGGGTTTCCTTCCACAGTCCAAAAACATGCAGATTAGGCTAATTGGTGTTTCTTAATTGCCCGTAGTGTGTGAATGTGTGTAATGATTTGCAACTCATCACTCTGCCTTGTGCCCTAAGTCAATGAATGAAGTGTTATAGATGAATGAGTGAGTGAGTGGTACCTAGGCATACAAATTTAATCAGTTCCGGAGGCGAGTTCTTAAGACGAAAAATCGTATTCCAATATTTTTCAATTTCCAATATTATAATCATATTTTTTCAAATAAAAACGATCGAAACATTTAGAAAAGACATGTAAATTAACGAAAATATGAAATAAACAGACATTACACCTCACCTAACCTTAATTTATGATTCCTTTTTGCATCAGCTGCTTTTTTAATTGACAATTTATTTCTTAATTCCCACGAAAGTGGCTCCGTTTTTTTCTTGCTACAGTCCTGTCTAACATAACTTGCTAAACTCGCTTTGCTCAGCTTTCCACAACCAGTTTGAAGCAGCTCACAGCTTAGCCAGGGTTCGGTTCGTTCGCTCATATGCCGAAAATGCTTTGTATGCCGAGACAAATTCCTTGCAATATTTCAGTTCTCAAGGCAAAAAATGTGTGAGGCTGGGCATTCGTATGATGAGGTACCACTGTATTTAGAACCTTTTTTTTTTTTAAACCAAACACAATAGCACAACCTGAGAAAAGCACAGAGAATGGTATGAAACCACACGACTGGGGATGAATTCTTACTAGTGCAGACTATATAAATGATTCACAAAGCCTAGAAGTGACAGCCATGGCAGGTGACTATATAGATCGAAACACCCCCTAGATCTGATGGACATTTGGCCTGATATTTCTCCAATCAGTTTTGCTGACACATCTATACAAAAGGTGGATTAGGCTATTAGTTTTCTGAAATGGCTTTAAAGGAGAAACTAAATTACACTGCCTGGAAAAAGAAATAAATCAGCATCTGGATTTAAATAAGCAAATACTTAAGAACCTCTGACTAGATAATTACTGCGGTGATGAATGTGTTTCAGCTGGCAGTAATTCCTTTAACCCTAACTGCTGTAATGAGTAGTTTCCCATTACTCAAACAGCCATGTTAAAGGCGTATCTCATGGTTGCGGAAAAGATGTTTGCATGTTTCAGACGGGTATAATAATAACCCTGCATCGAGCAAAGCAAACAACTAAGGAGATTGCTGAAATCACTGGAATTAAGTTAAGATACGTTAAAATGTAGAAGAATAGTGCTGAACTGTCAACTTTGTGGAAGAGAAGTGGTGATAATTTAAACACTTTGCATTGAAAAAAAATCTAAATGATGCATGTTTAATAGTGAAAGTAATAGCATTTTTACATGCATTTCATGAAAGTGCTCAGGCTTGGGACTAAACTGCTGTGTGGTCATAAGAAAACCACTTGTTAGTGAAACTAATCAGAAAAAGGCTTCAGTTTGTGAGGAAGCATAAAGATTCGATTTTGGAGCAATGGAAAAAAAAAAAAAAGTCATGTGGTCTGATGAGTTAAGATTGCCTTAATTCCACAGCCAGGTGAGCGTCAGGGTAAGAAGGGAAGCGCATAAAGTGATGCACCCATCACGCATAGTGGCCACTGTTCAAGCCGCTGGAGGCAGTGTTGTGATCTGGGGTCGATTCAGTTGGTCAGGTCTAGGATCATCATGGTTATGTGGCAATAAAATGAAGTCAGCTGATGACCTGCATGTACTGAATCACCAGGTTATTAAATTAATACAAAACAATACAAAAACTTTTTTTTTGTGTTCAATCACCACATTGAATGCGATTCTGAATTAAAATAAACATTGTGACACTGCACACGGCTGTTGAAACAAATTTTAAAGTGAAGGAATGCTGTAATTATAGCGGAAGGTGTTCAAAAATATTAAATGTGAGTGTTTTTAGCTACACTGTCCAATCAATGTACAAATGACGCATATATACACAGCAGAAATAGTTCAGTGTTGACTGAGATGGTTACAGCTTTTCTGTTTACCATGTTTGGTATTCAGAGGAAGCACGGCAAGTAGCCAGTGGAGCGTTACAGACTTATGAAAATAGAACTCATGAATTCAGCTGGCTATCTGCCTTCAAGTGTGTGTGTAATACTTTGTCCCACTTCATCCTTATTATTGCATTGATGAGATCTCATGATATAAAGCATTGCTTAACCTTTAAAGTAATAACGTAATAGACAGCCGTTAGTGCTGGTTCATATTCAAGTTACAATTTACTGTGCTGTCTTGTCATACTTAATAGTCAACTATTGCTATTGTAAAGCTATACAAATTATAAACTACTGGTTTAATATCAACATAAAAGTCTTACAAGACAAACTGGCTGTACATAATTCGTGTTAAATTTTTATTATTATTATTATTTTTTTTTTTAATCAGACATTTTGGAACATCATTAATTTCATCATTTATCTTGCCGGAGTCCCTGCTTGCACTCTGGACGAAATATACAGTACATTCACTTTATATATTATGTGACTGTGACCATACACTACATAACTATTATCTCTCTTTCTCTTCCCTGTCTCACTACACATGCCTGAGCTGCCAGTGATCCAGACGCCTCTGCCCTCTGGACCTGTCTGACTCGTCCACTTCTGGCCCCATGTGGTCTACTGGGATGCGTGTGTGGTGACTGAGGACGGTTCCACTTTACCATAAAGACCTGATGCAGAAAGCTGTTCTTCAAGGACTTATGACATCAGTCTCTCAATAGTTCAGGATTGGACTTCCCTACAGTCTACCTGAGCCTCCAATAACAAAAAGACATTAAAGACATTATCTGTTACAGTATATTGAACTTCCTGCCGCCTAACACAGTATGACTGCAAAACAATTCCTGCTATCTGTTATCACCCAAATGGAGGACTGGTTCCCTGTTGACTCTGGTTCCTCTCAAGATTTCTTCCTTTTGCCATCTCAGGGAGTTTTTCCTTGCCATCGCCGCCCTTAGCTTGCTTATCAGGCACTATCTGATCGTTTTGATTCATACATACCCTATCATTTTTTTATGATTCTGTAAAGCTGCTTTGTGACAATCACTATTGTTAATAGCTCTATACAAACAAAATTGAATTCAATTGAATCTTCTATACCGAGGTACACCATGGACAGGATGATGTTCTATTGCAGAAATCCCATCATGCATGGGGAGAACATGCAAAGTTCACGCGCACAGACCTGAGGTGGGAATCGAACCTTCATGCCTAAGTTGCCATGAGGACGAAACCTTAAAAGGAACCAGACTTGAAGCTGAAATTTGAGCTGCTGTTTTGCTTAAATTTCAGCTTGAAGTCTGGTTCCTCTCAAGGTTGTGGGATTGTGACTTCTTTCACAGCTTATTGTAACTTGCCTACCTGGATTTAGCAGCTCATTTTTTCACCTTTTTACTACGTTTGTTTGTTTGTTTGATTTTTACACACAGAAAATAGGCACTGTTTACATAATAAACATTTGACCTGGTTTAAGGTGATAAAATATTTATTTATATTTGGGTCAAATTCATATAATACCCATATCTCACCTACACGGTTTCGAGCGATGGCCGTAAGTACGGTTCATCATGATTCACCGCGAGTTTTGGCGCGGTAAGTTTCCATCTTTCCGCGGGAAAAATTAACCACGTTTAATTTTTTGGCGGTCCTCGCGGAAGCTTGCGGGCCTTGCAGAACTTCGCGGCAGCTCACGGTGCCTACCAACGCATCTCACCGTGAGTCAAACCGCATAGGTGAGATAGGGGTATAATGGGGTTTGTAAGTCATGTACTTAATACTGTACATCTAGCCTACTGATTATTTGTATATGAACGTAAATGAAACATTTGCTGGTTGAACTTGTAATTTATTCTTGTAGTTTATTTATTATTAACCTATACTGGGGCGGCACGTTGGCATAGTAGTTAGCACTGTTGCTTTGCACCTCCAGGGACTGGGTTCGATTCCCACATCAGGTCTGTGTGCATGAAGTTTGCATGTTCTCTATGGCTTGGTGGGTTTCCTCACCAAGGTTATTGGTGCTCCAGTTTCCTCCTACAGACCAAAGGCTAATAGGCGTTCTCAAATTGCCCATAATATGTGTGTGTGTGTGTGTGTGTGTTTGGCACCCCATCCAAGGTGTACCCCCCCACCCCACATTACCACCATCAGTTTAAAAACAAATATACATTAAAACTAATTTAGAAATTTTGAAAATTTCTGTGAAAAAATGGAAGTTAAAAAAATTATTCGTTCATACATTTATTTTGAGGGGATATTGTCATGTTACACAAATAGAATTAACTAAATATTTTAAACAACGTTTAAGCAGTCAGCTATCAAATGGATTATATATTTAGGAGGTACAGTAAAACATATGCCGAATAAATTTCTTTTTTTAAAATGTTGGGGTACGGTTTGGCAGCTAAATATTCCAAGCCCTATTTCCACACACACACACACACACACATCTATTCATCCACCAGTCTGCCTATTATTTGACTAAAGCTGCCATTCAGGAGGTTTACTGTAAGCCAACGTAACCTTATATACCTTACACACATGAATAATGTAGGACCATGAGCCTGCACCAGAGTGGACTTTGTCCCTTTAAGCAGATAATATGCTTTACACAATGTACTGGTTATCTAAAATGTGATAAACTCTGGTCACCTTTACCCTAGAATACCACCACACGAGCTTAAATAATCCATCCTTGGAGCTGCCATGTTACAAACTCTACTACTAATACTGTACTACAAAATAATAAATCACACATTATGGGCAATTTGGGAACGCAGATTAGCCTTTAGACTGTGGGAGGAAACCGGAATACCCGGAGGAAACCCACCAAGCACATGGGAGAACATGGAAACTCCATGTACACCAGCCAGGGGCTATAATCGAACCCTGGGGATGTGAGGAGACAGCGCTAACCATTACACCACCATGAATTAAATACAGTACAATAAATTTAATACAATTAAAAATGAAATACAATTTTATATTATGTACAATTTAAAATATAAATAAATAGATAACGCATTGATACTACATCAACTGCACCTGCAGGACATTTAATCAATCCCTTAAGTCAATGTGTAGTCTGGGTGTATAAAGTAGCTCCAAGACTTTTATTTTGAATTCCCTGTTAATAAAAACAACTTACTGTGTAGTAGCCCATGGACAGAGTTATAGCTGCAATCCAGAAGAGACTGGGTCTCCTGAAATATGAGCTGCCGTCACTTTTAGCCATTTGTTCAAGTTGAAGTTCAAAGCCAGTTGAAAGCGGGAGACACTCTCCGACCGTTAAACTGACAGTTACTGCGGTGTAGCGCGGTCTCTTAAACAGCCACCGGAAACGACACTTTCAAAATAAAAGTCTCGAACGTGCTATAAGTATGATGTACTGTAAGAGTTTCCGAAATGTTACCTGATTTATAAGCATGGATTTGAGTTGAAGAACATTTACATAATCTGGATAAAATATAGATACATCTTTTGGAATGACCCAACTGTATGTCATGCAAGAAAACCCAGAAGAATGGAATGTTTGAAGTTGTGGTATGAAAATTTAAGGTGTGTATTAAGGTGTTAAAAACCATGTACCTTAACAGTCCACCTTAAAAGTTGCCAGGAGGCTTTTGAGTTATTTAATTATTATTTTGTAAATAAGCAGGAATGATATAATTATTATTAAATGATATTTTTAATAATATTTAATATTTGTAATAATATTATAAATATTAATAATACTACAACTACTACTAATAATAAACATAAAAAATATGCATATATGTTGCATCTCCAGAGCCTGGTTTTGATTCCCGCCATGTGTCAGTGAGCATAGGGTTTGCCCAAAATTCCCAAAATTCTCAAATTGTCCATAGTGTGTGTGTGTGTGTGTGTGTGTGTGTGTGTGTGTGTGCCCTGCAATGGATTAGCACCCCATCCAGGGTGTACACATTTCATATCCTAAGTGTTCTGGGATACGGTCTCCCATGACCTTGTACACAGGATAATCCATCGCAGGGTGCACACACACACTATGGCCAATTCCAAAATACAGCATTTCTTTTGGGAACGCCAATTAGCCTAACCTGCATATCTTTGGACTGTGGGAGGAAACCGGAGTACCCGGAGGAAACATACCAAGCACAGGGAGAACATGCAAACTCCATGCACACAGAGATGGGAATCGAGCCTGGCCGGGAATCGAACCCTGACCCTGGAGGTGAAAGGGGACAGTGCTTGGGCTGCATTTATTTTTTGAAAATGAAGATGATCAGAGAGCTGGCTATGAAAGAAACACAAGCTGTTTTGGAGGTTAGAGAGCAGGGAAATCGGAGATATTGTGAAAGCATAACTATCTTAACCCACCTCTCTAGGCTAGTCAGATTATTAAAAAAAGAAAATCTCTCCATTTGCAGTATATAATCTTAAATATTGAACTGCATGTTAATTACACGGCACCTTCTACACACAAGAAAAAAGGATAAATCAATAGAATTCTTTTTTATTACAAAACTTTCTGTACACTTGCTGTTACATGAAGAGTCCAAAAAAAAAGAAAGAAACAAAAAAGAATATAATGATAAATGGAAAAGCAAGCAACAACCTTAAAATTCTAACAATAAAGGAACCAGTGTTCATTCTATTTCTCACACCACTTCATAACTATAAAACAAACATCTAAAAATGTATCAAAGAAAGGTTTCAGTGAAAGAGTTCACATTTTCTACAGAGGAAAACAGAGTGTAGGAGAAACAGTGTTTGGCTTGAAGAGAACCTTGCACAACTCCATGCCACCAGATGCTAAACTGGGCACCGAATACAAAACCGTGAAAGCCGCATCAACCGAGAACAGAAAGCCATTCCCACAAAAACGCAGATATAAATAAACGTATACAATACTATTCCAAAATACAGCATTTCTACAAAAAGGCATAAGGGCAATGTGTGTGAGCTGCAGCATGATCATACTTTGTCATTTGTTAAAACGAGAAGTCAAAGTGTCAAAACCAGGAGAAAAAAAAAAAAAAAACTGTCTCTTGTATTGAACCAATCCAACCTCTCTCACACACTGAGGCCTGAAGTTAAACTAGGACTGAGCAAAAAGAGGCGAGGCTGTGATTTTAGCAGGTTTTATCTGTAGCAATTGCTGGTTAAAACAAACAGATAAATCTGTTTGCATTGTGAATTCATTGTTGGATGGATTAACAGTCGACTGAGCCCTTGAGCATAAACATATCGAGTTCATAATGAAGAGTTCAGGTTCTCATTACGTGGTCGTTTAACAGAATCACCTGAAGTTCTGACAAACTATAACAGAGGCTTTAGTGTTATTAAAAGTATATCATTATACCAGGTATACTTTACCTTTTCTTCCACTATAGGTGCATACATCAGCGATAGAAACATTAATCCCTCTTTATATCCTCCATCTAATTTCACTCCCTCAGTTCTTACTCCATACAGTACCTTACATAAGTATTTACCCCCCCCCTCCCTATCTTTGGGAGGCTCTGGGTTACTGATCGGAAGGTTGGTGGTTCGAGCCCTGGCACTGCCAAATTGCCACGCCGTAATCCTCCAGGAGCGCTGACCCTAGTTTTCACTGTGCTGTAAAGGCACATGTGACAAATAATTCAATCTTAATTGAATCTATATCAGTTCCAAGATTAATTAAGTTTTTTTTTTACCCCCTCCTCCGTAACCTGTTTATTCCCTCATCGATCAATCTAATTAACACTAACTAGTCAGGGGCCGAAAAGGGAAAGATGAAGTGGCTGACTTCAAATATCAAAAAAAAAAAAAAAAGCTTGTGCTTTATCTTAACTTACTTGTGATTGATAACAGCTAGCTGCAAAATTGGGAATTAATTAATTCTAAAGGCATATATGGTACATAAAGCCATCACCCAGGTAAAGGGAGCATCGGTTACTGATTAGTTTGTGTAGATTCATGACATTAACACCCAATTTGGTGTTTTGGTTCCAAGCTACAACACTACAAAGTGAAGAAAAGTTAAGGGGGTGTGAATACTTATGCAAGGCACAGAATACTAACCGAGTGCAGTGTTTTCAGCTGGTAACAGTACTACAGCACGGAGACAGCTGGCCAATGCATAACAGATTATACATACAGGATACAGTAAATTGAGTAATCATGGGGGATTTTTTTTGTTTTTAAAACCTGTTGTACAAACAACCTTGACCAAAAATTCACTCTTTTTCTCCATTATCATATAATCAATAAAATATATATGTATATTACATAAATTTACAAACGGTATAAGTAAAATACAAAACATAACAAAAAAAAACGTGAAAAAAAAAAAAGAGAAACAACTACAGCACATGCCATTGCACTATCGCTAAAATAATAAAATAAAAAAATATGTACAGCTTCGGTTTGATTTTCTTCAAAGCCACCACCTATTAATATCATTCCTACTTGAGATCACTCTTCCTCGATATAGCTTACGCCTCTGCAACTTTGTCCTATTACAGAACACACACATACATATATCCGTACAGAAATACTGACAAAATAATTCATCTTTGGCCAAAGTGAGAGATTTCAGTGTGTGCAACAGTTGGGTAACACTGTTTTTCCGTTTCCCTTTGACGAATCGAACACTCGTACATTCACGCACGTACAAATAACATGCAAAAAACGCATGTTAGAATTAGAGTCCTATAGATTTCAACTCGCACGTCAGAACGGAGAAGACTTACTTTCTCTCAATTCATCGGTGTCCTCGTGAGGTCACGACACACATTTACAGTACAAACTGTACAAATCGCACACACTCCGATGGCATGAATGGATGAAATGGTTCAAAATGGAACAAGGCATCAATAAATAGTGATGTAAGTCTCTGGTGAGCCTTCAGTGCCCGGCACCAGTCAGTCGCTCTTGGTGCTCTGCGTGGCGTCCAGATTGACCACCTGAAGCTCCGTCAGATTGCTGTTACTGCCGCTGGACTGCTGGCCAATCACCATCTGCGAACAGTGGAATAGTGACAAATGGAGATTAACCCTCCCATCCGATGAACAGCTTGTATTTCAGCTCACAACATGCCACCAAATATGTCATCCTGTGCGATAAAAACAGTACACAAAAACACACGTGCTTTGTTGTAAAGTAAGTACAGCTTTGTGTTCTGTTCGATATTGAATCAATGTCTCTACATACGACCAGAGAATCTATAGTAGGGCAATTGTGAACATTTCCCCATCTAAAGCATGGCCTTTTCTTATGGCCACTCAGCTGCTTGATGCTCTTAATATTACTATGAAACATAGCTTAAACATAGATTATTGTCGGTTTTTCAATTTTTTTCTATGTGGCAACTTCTCTAAGAGTTTAAGTGATCATTGATTTATGATATTTCTTTCTCTACCATACTATTTCTTATGTGAAGCTGATGGTTTACCCAACTGCAGTAACTTTGTTTTAGATTTACACCTAAAGCTACTAAAAGTCTACAATAGAAGAAACCCGCAAAGAACAAACTGGGGGTCTTAGTGCTTAACCACACTCCTAGTGACTCATGTTGTGCCTTTTTTCATTCTGACTTTACGTTCGGCCAAACTAATCAACTTTACAGCGGCCCCTCAGCATCCGTTACAGAGGTGAGTTCTTAAAGGCGGAATTTCGTATTGCGAAACACATTTCCCATAGGAAATAACAAAAATGATAATGATGCAGATAATCCGTTCCAGCCACCTAAAAATTTCCAATTTTCAACACTATAATTATATTTTTGCATATACAATGGCTTGCAAAAGTATTCGGCCCCCTTGAACTTTTCCACATTTTGTCACATTACAGCCACAAACATGAATCAATTTT
>JAOTRS010000039.1:19722679-19748330 GCA_028565755.1 Dinotopterus cunningtoni | reverse complement strand
AAATTGATTCATGTTTGTGGCTGTAATGTGACAAAATGTGGAAAAGTTCAAGGGGGCCGAATACTTTTGTAAGCCACTGTATTTTTCAGGTCACCTTAATTTATGATGCCTCTTGGCACCGACTGCTTTAAAAACCAAACCGGAAGTGGCTCCCTTTTCTTCTTGTCATCATCCTTGGGATCCATTGTGTTATTTTAAGTCTTCACTAAATCTTGCCCAAAATGCAGAAAAAATCCTAGAGGTTCAAGGGGACAATGCTCAATTCTCTTAGATTTTATTTTATTATTTGAACATGATGCATTTTTTCTTACAGCTAAAGGTTTTTCTATATTTTTCTGTATTTCAAAACAAATTTAAAAATCTCTTAATCTTATTAACAACTCTCATTTTTCTTATTTCTAATTTTTGCATAGGCATTTCACTTTATATCATACTGTGTATGACTGTGTACACGGTAAACTATAACGATTGGCAAAATCAAATCAAATTTAAATTTTATGTCACATACACAGAGAATGGGGAAGCCACAAAATCAATAGCGATGCACCTACACGCTGCCACAGTCCTCAACAACCACAAACAAAAGCACGACACAGCACGGCTTACTCCAAAAAAATAAATAAATAAATAATAAAAATGGGGCGTACACTACGAAAACAACTTTATGCGTCAGATGCTAATTAACTTATTTTTAGCTGTAACCTTTAAAATATTTCTACAAATATGTAACCGTCGCCGACGGGTACGTACGCTAGCGCTATATAAATAAAACTCGCTTCATATGAACCGAGAGAAAAAGCAGAAAACGGATCAGACTGCCTGACTGATATCACTAGTTGATATTTTATTTAACGTCCACGTTAAACTTTGGAGTTTAATGCTTTGAAAAGCCTTCTTGATCATATGAAAAAGAGTGCTTTCAAAGACATGGTGCTAGTGCATGCAGTGGCCCTGAAAGGTCTGAGCATCAGCAAAGGGAGAGTCCAGGCAAACAAACAGCCTCCTCCTCCTCTGCGCAGTGGGTTAGTTCACTCAGTGGCATGCTGTTGCAGAGAGAATATTAAGAGTTTCACTTGTAAAGTGGAGATCTTGCCGTACTGGATGTAGCTGCACCGCTGAAACAGGGATCTGAACCGTGCCAGGGGGGCCGGCGAGGAACACCTGAGGAACAGCACCTGTGGACATAGTGGACAGTTTGTCAGGATATCATATGATGCATAAAATATGATTGACACTGACAGTCGACTCAACGTTACCTAGATATATGAATATAACAGCACACCCTGAAGTGTTTTATTTATGTGTCTTATATCGTAATTCATGTATTAATCTCATTGTACACAGTTCTATTTATTACCATGAAGCATTAGACTATTATAGAAAATCAATCAACACCTTGATCTGAGAATCAATAAAGGTGGATTAAATATTATGTAGTATAGAACAGCATAGACATGTATACTGAAGTGGATAAGGATTTCGCAGAGAGTGCATGCTTTCACCTGTATCCTGGGCCTGTGCGTGGGACACCTGCATAGCGGAGGTGCTCTGGGAGAAGGCGTTGAGCACAGCAAGGCCACCGTCGGTCAGTGTGGGCGCCGAGGCATACATCACTGCATGAGGACTTGGGTACAACATGTGGCCTGCTACAGAAGTGGGCACTGACGACGTGACGATCGTAGCAGGGAGACTGACTGTGGCTAAGGGAATGGACAGAGCAGACGGTTCAAAGAGTCAGATAAAGGATGGTGGAGAGAGAGAGTGTGAAAATTATTCCTCATGCTCCCAGAGCCACAATTTGAATCCTGGAATATGCCTTTACTTCCATCAGTGGATGATAAAAAAAAGTAAATATATGTGATAACTTGCTTATTCAGGACTTCTGGGTCGTCAGCTGACTTCATTTTATTCCTGCATAACATTGCAGAGTCTAGACCTGACCAACTGAAGTAACCACACATCGTAACACTGCCTGCCTCCAGAGGCTTGTACAGTGGCCACTATGCAGTGAACATTTCATGCTCTCATCACTTCACTTCATGCTCTCCCCTTCTTACCCTGCTGCACCTATCTGAAATAAGGTCATTCCAGACTCATCAGACCACAGACCTTTTTCCACCGATCCAACGGCCAACCTTTATGCTTCCTAGAAAATAATAATAATAAAGTAAAATAAACATTCCCCCTGATCATTCTTACTAACAATTGGCTTTGTTATAGACTTATAGCACTTTAATCCATATCCTGGGAGTTTTCGTCACACTGGTCAGGTCAAAAGGCTGTTACTCTCACTATGGAACATAGCTGCCATTTTTAATCCTGATCAAGTTTTTTCCACGAAGTTAAAGGTTCAGCACAGTCCTTACAGCTTTTAATAATGTGCTGGATTTCAAATCTTCTTAAAATGTTTTCAGTGCTTGATGCAGGTGAATAACTTGGTCCTTTTGAAATGGTAATTTTTTTTTTTTTTTAGCCAGGCAGTGTCCCACTTGCACATTTGATCTTCTGACACAAGGTGGCAGTGTTGCACAGAGAGCACATGCTCATCTTGGATTCATGCCCCATAATACATATTTAAACTAAAGTCTATTGTCAAGACGGTTTCATTTTAAATGAAATTAACACTACTTTACAATTTCGCCATTTTTACTTGCTACACCATTTTCTGGAATTCGTCAAACACTTCGCCATCATACAGGATACTTTCTTTAACGATGCTTTCCCCTCTTGCATTTCTTCTTTTTAATTTCTGCTTTGTCATCTTTTTTTGATGTAGGAGGTGAAAACAGAGGAGTGAAACATGATTAGGGGGGAAGAGGTGTTGGGTATGAGTCATTTCATCAGCTTGAGCCACCACACTGCTTGCCAGTTCACCTCGTGGCATCATGCCCAATCCAAGACATCGCAGGATCCCAGGCAGTGTCGGACCAGCTGCTTTTACAATGTAGAGCTCAGGCAGGACGCTACTCTACAGTACGGAAGCTTAGCTTTAATGATGCTGTTTATCTAAAAAGCTGCCGACACGAAAGCGAAAACTGACGCGAGAACAGAATGTCTTGATAACCGCACTGATGAGAAGAAACGTTGCGCAATACCAATGATCTCAGGAAGGATGTTAATAAGCTGGATGCCGCCTTCACATTCGAAGGGTCTCTACGTGTTTGTCCCGATCATGTTGGATGAACGTTAATGCATATTCTTGATTCTTTAGCTAAATTGACGTCGCCTTGTTGTGTAGACAATAAACCGTGTGTGTGCGTGTGTGTGTGTGTGTGTGTGGAAAGGCTCCTGAAACCCCTTCATGCAATCTTCTATATATAGCTCTAAAAACGACATTCTTTCTTCAGCTTTTTCATATTCTGTACCTTGAAAACAAAAAGTTACAGCATCTAAAAATCTGCTTACTCTCCTAAAATGAAAATAGGGGAAAAAAAATCTCATTTAAAAATGTATTCCGCTGAAAGTTTCACCCACCTCTTCCTTTAATCTAGTTGGAAAATACTGTCACAAAGTTTTAACGAATTATAAGTTTACAATGGGAAGTGAGTCACCATGATTAGCATCACCCACATCAGTCAGTCTTGATGCCTATGCTAAAAGTCTCTTGGAGCGTTTAAGCGCGAGCCTTGTCGTCGTCTCTTCACTGCACTAATCTCCGTTTATGCGTACACGCATAGGGAAATCGCTGATTCAGTCCATTTTATTCTGTCGACTAAATGTCTCGTTCTGAGTAGGGGCGCCCTCAGGGTTTTCCCAAATTTCACATTTTTCTGATTCAGTCCAAGGGGCTGTACCGCCCCTAATTTTACATGCACCCCCACATAACTTGTATGAAAACCTTCAGCCTGGTCTCCTGAGCGCAACGGAACAGTCTCCACTTCGCTGCGGAAAGTATCGTTTTCAAGCTATGGGGATCACTTTGGCACCCGTGCTGAACCACTTTGTTCCTATGACTCCTAGCTCGCTCTCTTTCGGTCTGATGGGAAAAACAAGAAACACCACCTCGAAGGGCTCAAAAACTTTAATAAGCCACACGTCCCCCAACTTCACCACAAACACCGCTCTATCAATTTACATTCAAACCTCAAAAATTTTCGAGCACAAATTTTCATTTATTTGTTGTCAACATTAGGTCACAATTATACTTTCACCCATTTAGATTATTAATTTAGTGGTGCTGAATGTCCTGAAATGTCTTAAATAGTTAAGCACAAGGCCTTCCCATATGTGGTCACGATTAACCTCAGCGGCAGGGGAAGGTGAGGCATTCACACCAAGATGATTTTACTTACTGGTAAGCATGGTGGTGGTAGCGTTATGCTTTGGAGCGTTTTTTCTGCTAGTGGAACTGGTGCACTAATCATTGGTGCCAGGAAATGAACAAAGTTTTGTGAATCTACAAATCTAATGAGGTCTGATATGCAAACTCTGCAGGAAGCTTGCCGATGGCTACAAAAAGCATCTGCTAAAGATGAGCCTTACTAAATTTCATTCAATTAAATATGTGATAGAGGTAATATTTTATTTACCATGTTTTCATGTTGAGTGTATGGTGTACATACCTTCTGCCCCAGAAGAAAAACCAGTTCACAAAAAATTAATTGCAAGCCCAATAATGCAATGATCATAAAGAGTGCATGAAAATTTCTAATCCTAGCTGTATTTAAGCTTAAGAGTCAATTATTTGTCACATGTCCCTTACAGCACAGTGAAATGATTTGTTTTCCACATATCGCAGGTGGGAAGCAGGAGTCAAAGCGCAGGATCAGCCAGGTTACAGGCCCCCTGGAGCTGACAGGGTTGAGGGGCCTTGCTCGAGGGCTCAACAGTGGCAACTTGGCAGTGGTGGGGCTTGAACTACCGACTTTCCGATCACTAACCCAGAGCCTAACTAAGCGTTTGCGCCACCACTGCTCCTTATAGCACAGATGTCCAAATACTGTCTATTATATCCAGATAATCAATATGACTAAAGTCACTAAAAGCAAATATTTAGCCTTAGCCTATTACTTAAATTTGGCATTACTGGCAACTGGCCTTACTAATGAGTCTGGTATATTTAGTCAGTAAATGTGGCCAAAAAACACATGCACAGATAAGGACATGTGACTGGTATTGCAGTAGACAAAGCACAGACGATTTTAAGTTGCCTCATCAGCAAAAAATAATTGAACATTATTAAGATTAATATAGTACTGAGCCACCAATGGTGGTAGGTTTCTCGCCTGCCATGCACGAGGCCCAGGTTCAATTCCCACCCAACACCCAAACCCCAGCCACTCGATACAGTGCCGTTCCCAAGCCCGGATAAAATGGGAGGGTTGTATCAGGAAGGGGATCCAGAATAAAACCTGTGCCAAGTGGTGTGAGAGTTGGATGGTCTGGTGTAGCAAACCCTCGATACGGGCAGTTGAAAGACTAATTATATTTAATTTACTCACTAATAACGGTTTCAAACCAATTCTGGATTAACGTACACCAATAACAACACAGTAACTCCATCTTGCTCTGGAAAGGTCATTGTTCAACGTTTGGTCTTCAGTGCTTCACAAGTGTGTATGTACAGATGCAAGGACAGCCAATCTGACTGCAACATCCAAAGATATGCACTATTGTATGTGAAATGTTAAAACGGATAAATTTAGAGATTGGATTTTTCACTCTTGGACCCCATACACAGCACAAAAACACTGAGTTTACTTGCAAATTTGGATTCCAGTGAAGAGGAACAGCTGAGGATCCTATAGTGCCGTCATAATTGAGCTGTAAAACGGATAGAACTTGTGTGTGTTGTGTGTACCTGTGGAGGCAGTGCTGGTTTGGGAGATCTCAGGGCTGCTGCTGTCAGTGTTGATGGAGCTGGGTTGAGTGCTGGGCTGCACCTGGATGGCCTGCAGCTGCTGGGGCATTGTTCCTCCTAAAAACACACAGTGATTGTTTATGTAAAAAAAAAATAGGTTAGCCCATCAAATTTAACTTAATTACAAATAAAGCACTACCCATTACACATGTTAACTTTTAAAAAATGTTTCTAGAGGCATCTTGGAATAGTTCCTAATGAGCTGTAAATCTCGTCTGGAATTGACACCGACACCGGATTTCACTCACTCACTCATCGTCCATACCGTTTATCCCGTCATGGGGCATCCCAGGGCACGAGGTGCAGTACACCCTGGACAGGACGCCAATCCATCGCACAGACACACATACACACAATCATTCACACACTACGGACAATTTGTGAATGCCAATCAGCCTAATCTGCATGTCTTTGGACTATAGAAGGAAACCCAACAAGCACGAGAAGAACATGCAAACAGCACGCACACAGACCCAAGGCGGGAATCGAACCCGGACCATGGAGGTGCATGTACATGTGCTAACCACTACGCCACTTTGCCGCTTGCAGGATTTCAATTATGTGGGGGGGAAAGAAAAAAGAAAGCATTATTAACTGATCATACTATGATTATAAGCTTGTCCTATGTCATCTCGTGTGAGTACATGTTCTACACTAACCCGTGAAAGAGACTGCGGTAGGGAGGCGAAACACAGCTTGCTGGCCCTGTGGTGTTTGTGTAGCTGTAACAGTGGCAGTAGTAAGAGTCTGACCCGGTTGTGCCTGTAGAGCCAGAGAGTGCTGCTGCAGCTGTCCCAACGGTATGGCCGGAGTCCCAGCAGGAAAAGGAGTGCCTGTTGTGGGTGAAGACAAATTAGTGAGTACAAGCCATATGTTACAATTTCCGACAGTCTGAATAGGTTTACAAAATACATTAATTAAATTAGATTTAACATTTTCTTTCTTTTTTGGGATTTTTTCTCGATTTTCTCCATAATTTAGTCGTGTCCAATGCCTTCCCGTCACTAGGGGGCACCCACATTAAAGCTACTACTACCACTCAATCAAGGGGGGCCGAAGACTATCATGTGTTTCCTCCGAACCACGTGACCCCAGCTGACCGCATCTTTTCGAACTGCTCGCTTACGCACCGTTGGGGCGGAGTAACACTCTGAGGACAGCACTATCCGCTCCTTCCGCTTGCGTGAGCTCACAGACGCCCCTGATTGGCTGTAGAGCTGTGATCAGCTCTCTCTAGACCTCCGGCTGCGAGAGGTTACAGCATCACCCGGGAATCGAACTCGCGATCTCCAAATGATAGGGCGAGCACTTTACCTCTGCGCCACTCGGAGGAACCGATGCAATCTTGACAAAGTTTCAGCTCTCAATTTATTTAGTTACATGGTTTTATACATATACTGATGTCCATGCATAAGAGCTCCTCTTACAATAGCCAAGAGTTTCAATGCTCCCGCACCGGGAGACCCGAGACCATAAAAACAACCGTCGACGCGAGACGATGTTCAGCTGATATAACAAACATCATGTAGTTGTGCAGAAGCTTTGCTCGGCGTGTCATGCAAACGACACCTAATCAAACCTCACAAGAACAAGCAAGAGAATGGAAGATGCAATGGGGGGGTGCGGGTTAGGTTGAGCTCCAGCTGTTTTGTCAGGGGTAATGCAACACCTCAGAGCTGTTTGATTATGTGCATGTCTTTGGGAGGGTGAGTGAGTGTGTGTGTGTGTGTGTGTGTGTGTGTGTGTGTGTGTGTGTGTGTGTGTGTGTGTGTGTGTGTGAGACCACCTGGCAGGGTGCTGAGTATAAAACAGGTGGAAGAGTGCAAGCGACAGGAAGCAGCATACTGAGGTCTGCTGTTATTACAGGAAGAAAATCATGCTGCAACCTCCTGCTTCTGACCACACTGCTATAAATATCTACAAACTACACATACAGTATACAGTATGTGCTCCGTATGCCAGTCGTTCGGCGTGAAGCGTTTAATTCAGGATGAGGGCCACTTAAACGAATTGAAGGTGGGCTTTCTTTCCAGCAAACGAGGAGATGAGAACGAGAGCTGCTCGGTGTCTCTCCTTTGTTTTAATGGTGCCTCGCATCTGCTTTCACAGCCTCATCCAGACTAAGAGCCCATGAAACCCAGCACAACCCAGACGAATCTTCATTGAATATTCATAACTAATTACAGGCACTGGTTTGCCAGTGCTCTGCGCTATGCCCATTGTGTAGCCATGCTAATTATTCCTTTTTCACAATGGCAATCAAAGGCGCTACGTCGGAGTTTCTGCTCTCCAGAAGCACTGCTTTGTTAAGCAAAACTGCTTGAGGTAGCAGCGAAAAACTGAAATCATGCGAGGTCTTTACTGCAGCTTTGTCCCAGAGATGAAAGTCATTAAGCCTAATCCGCGCTTGTGCCGGGATAAGAAATTTTAGTTGTTGTTTTTTTTTTTTGCCTACCTGACATGAAAGTGAATCCCCCGGGGAGCTGCATGACCCCTCCGCTGGCAGCCGCGCTCTTCAGAACAGTCCCGTTAGTGTTGGCAATGGTGCTCCCGCTGGCACTGCTGTTGCTGCCGGACACGGGAGCCAGGTAGTTGGTAATTGGGAAGGAGGGGCCGCTGCTCACCTGCATGGTAGTGGAGGTGGTCGGCACCGTGGCCTGGGCGCTGGTGCTACCTGGCAGGCTGGCCACTGTGAAGGCGGGCTTCAGGGTGTCCTGGAGGGGAAAGACGGATGAACTGGTGAATAAAATAAAACATGCGCAAAATAAAATATCGCTTTTTGCGAGTCACAAAGTATCATCCAGTCGAATGGGTGGATCCTGCACTGACAGGTAAACCACCAGAGATACAAGATTAGAGAAAAAAAACAACAACTTCCTGTGCAACAAGCAAGCACCAACTACCAAAATAACTGAGGACAAGGAATTACAATATAATTTTATATATGTATGTTATTAATAGACGAGAGCATTGATGATCTACGCTATAATACTCAATCCTGACTCAACCATGAATTCAAGTTTCCCCTGAACTCGACCTCAGTTCTCAGATTATCTTCTTCTTAGTAAGAAATGTTTGGTTAGTTTTGGGACCAGATTAGTAGCTCGATTCGTGGTTGCGTTCTGCCATCATGTAGGTGATGTTTATCATGAGTTCACCAAACTGGCTTCGAGCAAGTGTGGGTGAAATGTGTGAGGGGGCGAACATGCTGACTGTGCATTAGCTAAAATTACAGCAGAAACTCGGCGTGGTATAGATGTCGAGAACGTGCAGAAATAAATCCGGATTTTAAATTCATGTTCGGTATTTATGTTGATCAGAGCGTGCTCAGATGACGAGGAAGCTTGTTTCTGTTTTACTTCAGCTAAGGGGAGGCTATGACAAGTAATGAGGGATTTTACGTGGTACAGCTTTCAAAGCACCTGTGAGTAGCTGCCATTATGGGGAGGGATGGTAGGCAGATGGCTTGCAACTCGGAATGAATGAGCACGTCAGTGTGAGCACTCTGGATGTGACACACTGTCTGGTCATAAACAAAAATGTTGCATGCTCTAAAATACTGTTTGACCGCCATTAGCTTGGATTACGGCATGCAGCATGATGGGCGATGTATGTGTGAAAATGATTCCTCATGACACCAGAAATACCTTTTCACAATCTGAGTCCTGAAATACGTCCATGCCATCAGAAAGGGAAAGAAAAGAAAAAAAAAAAATCCAGGTCTGATTTCTAACATACCAACTTACCAACTTCACCAAGGTCTCTGATAGTAGTATGTCAAGATTTCTCCCCCTCTCACACATTTCGTACACGTCATTGACGGTTCTCCCATGATTGGGTGATCGTGGTGGACGTAGGGTGGCGTAGTGTTTAGCTCTGTCGCCTTGCACCTCCAGGGTCTGGGTTCGATTCCCACTTTGGGGTCTCTGTGCATGAAGTTTGCATGTTCTCCGCGTGCTTGGTGGGTTTCCTCCGGGTACTCCGGTTTTCTCCCACAGTCCAAAGACCTGCAGATTAGGCTAACTGCACGCAGTGTGTGTGTATGCATGTGTGTGTACCCTGCCTCATGCCCCAAGCCTCCTGGGATAGGGCTCCACACCCCACATGACCCTGTATACAGAACAAAGCAGGAGTGAGACCCCTGACCAGACAAGGGCATTACTGAAACTCAAACTCTCACTCGGTCTCTGGATAAACGTGGGAACGCTTTTCTGTTCTGAGCGTGCAGTGTCAAACCGTGGGTTTAAAATAAGCTGACAAGTTTGAGGAGTTTTTTTTTTTTTCCTTTCCCAATCAGGATCCACATTAAATCCAGATATCAACGCTTTTGTAGTATTGAGCCGTCAGCTCAGAAGTGCTGAACATCAGCAGCTGTTTTTATTATGCTGTTGTGATTTGTATCTGTCGGCGGCATAATTTGATTTAACTCTGCGGAGATGGCGGCATACCGAGTCTTGTGGAGGCGAATCTGTATCTTTCTGGCAAGCGATTGAAGATTGAATTCTGTTGCACACCTGCATACCCTGCCTTCCTTCCTCTGCCTCTTTGCCTTGTTTTAGCTGCATCTTTTACTGTAACAAGTGAGCGTGGAAGTCCTTTGAGGACGATCCTTCTGCACCCCGAGTAGCCTTCAGGAACCGAAGTGGGTTTTTTTTTTGGTTTTTTTGTAAGTGTGTTTTGCAAATTAGAAAGGTGTCGGAAGGTACAGTGTGTTCTCACATCGCGCTCACCCACCACCGCAGAGGGCGGCAAACGTGTCACTTTAAATGGCCTTTTTATTAGAGATAACAAAAGTGAGTGTGTGCTGGGGATGATTTTGTCCTAGTTTTGAGTTTGTATAGCGAGTTACACATCTTGCTCAGAGCATGTTTCTTTTAAAAAGTGGTTTGTATGAAGAGGCCGCCTCTGACTAATGTTGCCGGTAACCGGCAACAATACAAGTCTGGCACTTTCAGTACAGTACATTGATGTTTGCACATAACCAACCATTTCTCAAAATTAATTTTACTCTTAAACTGAACATTAGAAGCAATGTTATACAGTGGGTTACGGTAGTAAAGTTTCACAGTTCTGTAGCAGGTCATCCTACTTCTTGTTTCAGTGTGGTGACGTCATGCATGACCAAAAGTGAGGCTGATGAGACAAATGTAAAAGCAAAACAGCATGCTTTCAGGTAAGATATAGGAAAGCAAGGAAACTTTATCATCTGTTACCAATTACTTCCCTTTTGTGTGTTAGTGTGTCTGATCCACATTAGCAAACAGGAGTTTCAATAGTAAGCTAATGCGGTTCTGTGGAGATCTACACGGTAACCCTACGCTGTACCCTGGTTTATGTTCGAGCTCGACTGATTTTTATAAAAGGCGTCATGAATGTCCGCTTGTGGCAGGTGATGTAAATATACCAGCAGTGCTGATGAGTCACTGAAATGAGTCTGGCTGCTAGACACGGACGCAGAGCGGAGAGATAAAGGTTAATGCAAATACAAGTTTGGATAGAAATTACCATGAAGCCAGACCAGACCTCCGAAGGGAATTTGCTATTATTATTTGCATACGCTGCTTGGCCAAACAAAATAAATAAATAAATAACTATTGGACTGTATCAAGCAAAGAAAACAACTAAGGAAAATTTTAATTATTGGAAGCGCAGTCGAAAGAAATGTGGTCGGAAACAAATCATGACCAGTCACTTAAACTCTTGAAGTTGCACCAATAAAAAAATAAATAAAAAAACAAATAAATCCCAGAAATCCGGGCAATGTTTAATAGTGGAATTTTGAACATTTCCCCACACACCACCCACACATACCTCCACACATACCTCCTCCCACACCCACAGCCACCCACACCCACAGCCACCCACACAATGTGACATGATCTCTCAGGACTGGGTCTAAACAGCTGTGAGGCCTTAGGAACCGCACTTGTTACTGAAGCTAATAAAAAACAAAATTTGCAATGTAGCAGAAAGACTGGACTGTAGAGCAATGGAGAAGGAGGATAAGTTCAGACTGACCCTATTCCAGAGTGATGGGCTTATTAGGGTAGGAAGGGAAACACATGAAGCCATGCACCCATCATGCATTGTGCCCACTTTGTTCAGTGGGTTAAACAAAAAAATTAGTATGGCAACTTTTTATTTTTTCCAGGCAGTGTCCAAGTAGATATTGCCATGATTTAAAATATTTTTATTAGCTTCAATAACAAGTGGTTTTCTTATGGCCTTATAGCTGTTTAGACCAAGTCCTGAGAGTTCATGTCACATCGTGTGAGAAAATTTCACTATGAAACATTGTCCTGATTTCGGCTGTTTGTTAATTTATTTATTGTAATATTTTTTTAAATAAATGGATCACTAGCTATAATCTTTTGCTAACATTTCTCCTTATATTCCACCATTCTTCTTTACAATCAACTAAAATACCTAAAAATCCCTGAAACTGAATCACATCAATGACTACATGGAAGAAAACCATGGACAGTGTTAATGTGGACGCCGAAAAACAATAAAATGTTGTATGGTCCATTTTTTATGGAGAGGATTTGTGCAAGGCTGCACATGTTAACAATCCATGAGCCAAATACCGTCGGCTCTGTGACGTGATGGACTTCCTTCCAAGGATGCTGTTTAATGATGGATTATGAATCCATGTGGGCCTCCAAATCCAATCCAATCCAAACAAACAGACTGAACTAAACTGTTATATAGTAATTAGTTGAGATCGTTTCAGTGAAGTATCGTGATTCATTTGTGTGGCAGTTCTGCATCGTATGTATTCTTTTATTTATTTAGATCCATTTACATTTGATGTGGCCATTCGCCTGTAATCCAACAGGCTCTGAACTTTACGCACATGGCCAGGGAGCACATCATCTGGCATGGCTGCAATAGATTATTTGCCAAGTTTGTTTAGAATTGTAAATCTACAAAACGATTATAGAAAATCGGGAGAAAATTGTGACTTACAGTTTGCAATCGGCACCTAGGTATTGTGATATTGTATCGGACGGCCTCTAGTGATTCCCCTCCCTAATAATTGGTATTTCTACACCTTCATGACACAATGATCAAATTCAGACAATAGACTGCATTCTGTACAAAACAGACCTTCAGGAATTACAGTTCTGCTTCAACGGCCAATTACATTATCCAAAAAATAGGCAAGTAAGTAAGTAAATAAATAAATAAACAAACAAATAAATAATCCACACAAAAATGCCACAGATACAAGGTAAAAAAAAATCCATAACCTGAACTGATGAAATGGCGACTGCAGCATTCATCAACCCTATAATAATGCAATCTTCACAATATTTGAATGCATTGCTTTATTACTTGCAGTCGGTAAAAGATAAACTCTGCATAATATTTCCACTTGGCTTTATCAGCTCAGCTCTTTATGATAGACAGCAGTTGATTCTTTCAACTCTTCTATAGAAATAGGTTTCTGTAAATCTGAAATAAAAACGTGATTGGCTCAGGCAGCTCAACCGACTCGCAGCCCCAGTAATGCGGTTAACTGGTGGCCCTCCGACTAGCCCGGCTTGGCTTAGCTGACTTTGAAGTTTGTGTTACTGATAAAGACGGGCGCAAAGAATGCATACACACTTCAATATGAAAAACTTATTCCTCTGTTCTGACGATCACATGATGGCACGTCTACTGGCATCTGTAGAGGAAACAATACTACACAATGCTGCCATAATTCAATTCAAGTTAAAAAACTTGGTAATTATTTTCCATAACCCTCAATATAAAAACCTCTCAAAATAAAGAAATAGAAAATAAAAAATACCGATGCGCCGTTCTTACAGCACCATGACATTGTCGGCTCAAAAGCCGTCTCAAAAGCCTAATTGAACCTAGATTGCCAGGTTTCTCAGAAGCTGTGTATCCTGAAAACATTGTTTAATCATGGTGTACTTCAGTCAAAGCTGATCAACCTACACAGAGGAATGTCACGACATCAGCGAGGCTCTTACAGCGCCTCTCGCCGGGGCGCTGTTTAAACATGACTGAGTAGTTAATTAAGGACATCCTCACGATTGGTTTCTAGGAAACCCGCTAAAGTGAGCAACCTGCAATGATTTATTCATTAAAGCACTTGAAAATATCTGAAACCGTTATATAATGGCTAGAATGCACTATTCAGGACCAGCAAAAGCACAATCGGTCTGAATGGACGGGATGAGTTAACTGCGCGGACCTTTTTAACAAGTTCATGAATCAATACATAAATAAATAAATAAAACAAGAAAGAGTGAGAGAAAGAGAAAGAATGCAAAGTTAAGGGGAGTGCAGCCGGCAGGTTCAAAGTTCAGGTGTGCTGTTTAAACAGCACCGGGCTTGGATACATCCAACACTAGTGTGTAGTTAGTTTGAGGCCTGGGGCACTAATCAATATATTCAGAGTGATTTGTCCATAAAAAAAAATAATACATTTAAAAAGACGAGGCGTATGTAATCAGTTGCTGGGCGTCTCATTGCAACTAAATAGGTTTTTAACGTTAATTTAATTAAAAAAAAAAAAAAAAAAGTCTGAATTACTCAAAAGGAATTACAAATAAAAGCTGGAATATATTGCTAATTATAAACATGTGCACCTACAGTACACTACTGTAAAGATTACAGATAATCAATTTCTAGACATCAGAGTTTATGTAATGGAGTTCTATGGTTCGAACTTTACATAATCGAACATAATGGAGTGGGTGGTACTCGCCCGTACAATTCCTAAACATATTGTAGGCATCATTACTATTTAAGATGATCTCGTATATAATACTTTAATGTGATGTAAAGAGAGAAAAATCAACAAAAAGGGCCATGTTCTGTGTGAGAGAGAGAGAGGGGGGGGCGGCGGGGTGACGTGTGCTCTCTCTTCCCCATCAGAGCGCCACTAGCCAATTGTGAGCATCTGAGAGCTCATGCATGTGAAAGGGAACAGTTGCCGCTTTCCTCCAAGTGTGTTCAGCTGCCCTGTGACACAGCATGTCCTGCAGTTCAAAAGGATGGCAGACTTTACTGGTCTTGGATGAAAAAAAGAAAACATTCAAAGGTGTCTGAGTGACGGGGAAGAGATGGCTAGCTCATGGATGGGACGTGACAAACAAATTTAAAAAAAGAAAAGTTACAGTAGCCACCACTTTTTTGCTTACATATTCAAGATCTAATAAAAATTATGTCACGTACACAACCATACACGGTATGATATGCAGCGAAATGCTTACACGACTGTCCGTGACCTAAAATAGAAAGATTTCACTCAATGGAGGGAAAAAAAAAGGCATTACAACGTACAATTGAACTAAAACAGAACTGTAAAAAAATATATATATATATTAAAGTAAAACCTAACAACTGTTTTACTTATAAAACTGCACAAATCTGTGTCTAAAACTCCTGATTTTAAGCAACGAGTTTTCACTCCAATTATTGACTGTTTATTTTATTACTCTTTATAGAAGTTTCTTTTATGCAGAAATGTTTTCAAAAGCATCTTTTGCTTTATGCCATATTTTTGTATGTGCCCAAGACTTTTGTTCAGTACTATAAGTAAAACAGCTGTTAGGTTTTACTGAGCTTGCTGGAGAATACGAGTTCTTCTGGTAACCTTTTCACACTCGCTCCTTTCTATTTCTATGCAAATCCCAGGAGAAATGCTGAATGATTTTGAACATAATTATGCAGACATGATGAACATGCGTAACAAAATTGGTACAGCATATAATATGGTGCCTATATATGGGGTGTTCAAGTCAAACCGGGAAAATTATTGGTGAATAAAGGTGTAAAACTGATTAATGTTTACAAAAAGACAGTACAGTACGGTGATGAGACTCTTAGATACAGTATAACATTTGAACGATGCAAACTCTCCATAGAAAGCCGCACCCGCAGTCATTCCTCTGAACATTCAACGAGTCGAACGTTGATCCTCGAAAACTTGTAGAGAAGACGCGTCTAGACACACGAACACTACTTGCACATTACAGGAACTCATCTGGGAGTTAGTGCCACAACCCCGTCCTCGCTCCAAGTCATTTCAACATGTCTGGATGATTAAAGGAGTTCCTGGGAGGCCGGTGTTTCAGACAGTACTGAGAAGAAAATTCTATCCGAGCAGCAGCAAAACGCTGGGATAAGAACATCAGTGTAGCAGGGGATTATATAAAGAAAATAAAGGTAGTTTTTTAATCTGTCATTCTGCTCAATCAAAAGTCCTGGTTTGACCTGAACTCCTAAAACAAAACCTAAAGTGGTTTAGAGCAACTACACACACACACGAGCAATACTCTATACCCCTATACGTCTGCATCCATGCGCCTCAGTGCACGTTCGAAGCACTTACGTATGTGTGCCAGGATTAGAGTGTGTGGCACGCGAGGAGCGGACGGGGTCGGCCCTGGTCATATGATCTTAAGGGTCAGACAGTGATGGGCAGACACAGTGGCATAGCGAGGGAGGGAGCGAGGGAAATAGTAAACGGGGGACAAAAAGAAACGGTGAGAGACTGAGCGCGTGAACAGCTGAGGGTCCTGACAACTGCCAGGAAACATAAGCAGACACGGAGAGCTTTTAACCCTTCATGCACCACGATAACCATCTCCACACACTGGAACCTATTGAGGTGGAAACGTCCCCAACCAGCACATCCTGTCTGGCAACAATTAAAGACACGTGACTATCCAGGAGACGAGCCGAGACTGTCAGCAATCAGACATATGGCGAGAACGTAGCAAACTGCTAAAAAAAAAAAAAAAACGCCACTCGGACACCAACGGCAACAAATGGTCAGGAACAGCAGGCTGGATGACATGAGCCTGAGAACAGATGCATTCTGGGGGATGGAGGAGGTCAGGCTATGATGGGTCAGGAGTTTATCTTAAAGGGGAGGTCTGTGTTTTTCTATGTTATTTGCACTGTAATTTTGTATTCTGACACCACCAACACTTCAGTACAAATTTATAACTCTAAATTTATAACTCCATATCATTATATACATATTCTTTCACTAGATGTGACTTTTTTTTTTTTGGCACAGACAGGAATTTGTGGCCATCTCTACCAAAATATCCTGAATAATTCTACAGATGTTTAAATAAAGTGTGAGAAAAAAATAAAAACCCTGCCTGTGAAAGGTGGTTATATGCCACATGCACAATAGACGGAGGGTTTTTCCTTATCTGTCCTTATGTTTCTATGCATCGCCCATAAAAATCTCACTTGAAGATAAGGGTTTCTCAGGAACAATTTCAAAAAGTGCATCAACGGTACCCCCTCACATCCCTGTTCCCGTTTCCCAGCCTTTGAAAAAAAATGTTAGAGGGAGGAATGGAAAGAGAGAGAGGGCAGAGGGCAATAGAGATTAATAGATAACATCTTTATGCGGTTTTTGTCCATGTAATAAAACACCCACAGCTCTTCCTCCGCACTGAGACCATCTCTTAGGAAACAGAAAACAACGTCTTTAACAGAGCCTTGGCGAATCTAGACCACTTCCAATAATGCAGAAGTGACACTAATGACCAGAGTAGAGCCCATTCATCAAAAAAATAAATAAAAATAATAATAATAATAATAATAAAAATAAAAAAAAAAAAACACCCACCTAACCCCAACAAAAGAAACCGCTGTGTTATTTGTACTGCGCTCATTTCTGAAACGGTACGCTAATGACCAGACAAGAAGCGCGCCTTTATACCTACAGCTCCTGTGAGGCGCATTAGGGTCAGTAGCGTAGCTGTAGGTTTGCGCGAGGCTTCAATTACGCTGAAACGGAACGACACAAGCCGCGTGCTGCGCTGCTGCGAGTTTATACGCAGCTCAATACTCGATCCGTCCTAATGATTCTTCTACGTGACGACTAATTACACCGGCGCTGCCGAAGAGGAACCATTAACACGATGCAGATTTTAGAATATTGCCTCCACAAGCTGATCTATAACAAACAGAGCGTCGATTTGACTGGGGTCGTTAAAGCTGGAAAAGTGTGAACAATCTGTTTATCGTGAAAATAAGTGCGCTGGATGTGCAGCAGAGACAGAGCCATGCTAACAGCCCCTTCGCTCTCTCTCTCTCTCTCTCTCATTCTCTCCCCTCCTCCACCTCCTCCTCCTCCTCCAGAGCTCCCACTCGCTGGCTCCCATCTCCTGCCTGTCACCCTGCCAAGGATCCGGAATTCACGGCTCCATTTGGGACTGCTAAAAAAGGCAAGGCAGCCCAAGTAGCAGAGGTGCAGCCAATCAGTGGTGACCTGTGCCGTGCTCGATGCAACATAAGGCCTGGGGGACTCCTCCTCCGAGTGGCACATTAACACACTGTTCGACTCCATCAACCCTGTTGCTGTAAATGTCACTCAGCAACTCGCTGTGGCTCAGTGTCTGATCCACCACACGCTTCTTTAGCGTCCAGCGCGCTGATAAACACGACACAACACCACTAAACTGAGTCTCTGTTATCTAAGTGCTCGTCATTTGCACTTACTCTCTCCTCCTCCTCCTCCATCTTTCACCCTTTCTCTGCTCATCATGGTTGGGGCTGTGACTACATGACCACCAGTCCAGTCCGGTCTTGTCTCGTCTCGTCTCGGCACACCTCGTACTCATTCACTCCCCTCTCACCATGATGCAAAAAAGGTGCAAACTTCGGGGCAAACTTTTTAAAAACTAACCAAACTAACACACAGCCTGGAAGATTGAGTTGAAGGTGTCGAGCCGTAAGATGAATGATTAGTCTGTGCTTTTTGAGTAAGTGCTTACCACAGACACACGCGATACTCAGATGAGTTCACAACAGCTGATCATTTTCGAGATAAAGCCAACACTTTTAAATGTAAACTCTAGCCAAACTAAGCCAATTTACCACAAAGGCCGTTCAAATCAAACTGGGACTTTCTCGTAAATGAAGCCGTAAAACTCATTGGCGTTTAAAGAAGACTTCAAGCGTGGTGCGGTGATGAGACTCTTGGCTGCAATAAAACTTCTAAACATTGCAGATGTTTTAAAGAAGGCTGTACAGCCATGAATAACACAATCATTCACATTATTGCCACATCCCCATACAGTCCTGACCTCGTTCCAAGCCACATGTTTGAGCCCTTAAAGGAGTTCCTGGGAGGCTAGTATTTAAGACATGACACAGGCAGTCCTTTCCACTTTGATGCAATCTAGTGAAACTCATGAGTGAAACAGGCGATTATATAGAGAAATAAAGATAGACTTTTACTCTCATAACTGTGTTGTTATTCTGCACAATCAAAAGTCTCAGTTTGACTTGAACACCCCTCATATATTGACCCACCCACACCAAAGGCAGAAAAAGAAAGAAAAAATGTCCATTGCTGACACCAATTATGAGCATTTTTCTGGCTGTAACCGTTGAGTATCAATAATGAGCAAAAACCAGTCCACCACCCACCTTTAAAGTTTGGAAGAAGAAGAAGAAAAAAAATTAAATCAAACATAAAAGTGCAGACTGCATGGCTAACTGACTGCCTATTTACACAGAACATTCACGGTTACATTTCTGGTCCAAGGTTGAACCTGGCAAGGTTAGGAATGATACAACACCGAACAGCATGTCGGAATAAAAACATCCACCGTTTCTAATAAATCCCGGCCCGGGAACGGCCAGCAGCGTGGTGCGGGATGAAGCAAGGACAGAGTACAGGCTAGCTGGGTCAGAGCCATGTTTAGTCATTTTGGTGATTGAGAAGGATGAAATTTTACTCTAATGAGGACTCGGGTAAATACAAACTGCTCCAGGACATAATTACAGCTTTAGTCTTTAGGAAAGCCAGACTGGAGAGAGGGCACAGTCAAAATGAGGGAGAATATCATATAGCAAATTAGGGCTGAAAAATAAGCACTGGAAATTGAATGTAAAATAAGAATAATAGGCTTGGGTTTTTTTTCCCCCCCAGACGACTGATGCTAGATGTTGAGTCTCGTTGACAGGTTTATGGTGATCAGGTGATCTAGTGAGTGTGAGATGATCCAGAAAGCTGCAGGTTCGGAGGCTTTAAACAAAATAGTCGGAGAACCACTAAGCCTTTAAATCAGGAATGATTGGAAACAAAGCATCTCACATACCGCAGAACAATATTTGCAAACCTAACAGTAGAATGTGTCTGACTCCACTACGTGTGCTGAGCTGTGTTTTTTCCCCCTTGTTTCTGTTGCTTAAAAAAGTGGTGCCTCCGAACAGCAGCTTTAAACTACAAGATGATCTGTTTTAACAGTTCACACGGATGCATGATTGGAAAAAAAAAATAATAATCATCATCATCATCATGTTGGCATATTTGAGTGGCAGAAATCTCCAAATGCTTAACACTACGCTAGGTTCCACAGGAGAAGAAACCTCTTGAAAGTTCTGTAGAACAACAAAGCATCTTCTGACCCTGAGCAAGCCGTTTCCCTTTGACCTTGCTCTCTCAAGCACAAGGAAGCTGCTAACTTTCACAAGTTACAAATGAATAAAGTTTCAAAACCTTCTGACGGATTTCTGTGCAGCTTCATGTTTCTACTCGGCAGCTTGGAAAGCAGAACATAACCCCCACTGCTAGCTGCGCGGTCACCGGCTAAGAGTAAAAAACACCAGACACCACCATCGCCAAGCAGAACGCACTCGCTGTGGGACTCTGTAAACACAGGAGGCCTTGGATCACATCGGTGCCTCTGCTTTAAAAAGGAAAACCTCAGTGAATTAACACTACCACTGCAGAGAGACGTCTTTTAAATATACATCTCCCTAACCGTTTCGCTACATGTATATATATTGAAAAAAAGTGTAAAGAAAACAGAGGACTCGAAAGACAGCTGCAGCCTATAAGGAATGCGAGGGGCCTGGGCCAAGAGAGCGAGCAGGGAAACCATACCATATAAGGGCATGGAGGCAGAATCAAGTTTTTATCAATGAGAGAAGTGCGCTTAAGTGTGTCTGAGCCGAGGTGACCGTGTGGAAAACCTGGTACGTGTGCCATCCGAGAACTCCTGAGAAACATCAAACATGTCCAGCTATATCCAGTGGATAAACTGAAAGCGACACGCCAATTATTCAAGTGCATGGTGTAGGATAAGTCTGAGAGCGTACAGCGCTGCTGGAGCCCTGAGGACACGATGCTGGTCCGTTCAAGAACTCAATTACACTTTGAGTATCGATCTTTTCGAGCTGCAAGGTCGATTCGTCTCGTCGTGAAAAATGCGAGGCATTCGCAACAGCTTTGCTATTAGTTGTGGAAAATAATCCGCACCAAATTAATTTGGCTCATTTGGGATAAGTGGTAGGGAATTTAAATGAAAGACTTGCAAACAAATGGAATTGCAACACATGATTAAGAAAACAGACAACCCATGCTTGTGATCTTAATCATAAACGCATTTAAATTGATGTTGATCCCAAAAAGAATGTGGATTAAGACGAACCCGAGCACATAGGCCTGGACCGATAACCATGTTCCCACTGATGTGTGAGGTATTGCGAGTTCCTAGTTCTTCCAAGTTAAAACTTCTTCAGAATTATTTGCTACAGAATGGAGCAGGTCCACAAACCCGGAGGTACTAGAAGCTCGGACATTTGGTAATTTGTTTGAGGTTTGAGATCGAACATCACCTGGGACACGTGCCAAACAAAACCCAGAAGGATCAAGCGCAAAATGAACAGTGCATGTTTTTGATGAGTGTGGGCAGATGAAACACCAGCAGGCTCCTGTGCATTTGAGCTGCGCGCCGGGCCGGAGACTGATGCATCACACAGCTCATCTTGGACCGGGTTAAGAGAGTTTACCAGGAGGATCCACATCCACCAAAGCAAAGTCACTTTGGAAGAGGATAAAAAAAAAGCGAGAGAGAGAAAAAGAGAATCATCTATGTCACAGAGAAAGGAAACAAAGTCCAGCTGTAAGCACTGGAGATAAAGGTTGGGTTGATGTATAGCCTCCTTTACCAGAACTCTTTATTAATCATCAAGTCCTTAAATAAATCCCAGACAACAACAAAAAGCCAGCCGCACAATCCTTAATACAGAGTAAACATACTTCTATTAAAGTACTTCTGAGGTGCTTCATGGGCATTTGGAGCTTTATTTTCATTATTCTTGCTTGATGATTTGCTGTTACAGAAACACATTAAGGCTGTTATGACGGCATTTAATAGGGGAAAGAAAGAAAAACAATATATAATCTTGGTTAGGGCTGCTCTTCTGACTCACCATTTGCAGTGACATTCAACATTCTATTAATAAGAAATCCTACATGAAATTAAGGCAGGTGACAAAAGCTGGATGTAACGATCCACAAGGCAATAATAAAAAATAAAAAAAACCTGACTGAACAATACTCTAGACGCCACAATAGGCACAAGCGGCTGGGGTGGTATTAGCATGAAAGCTCACGTTTTGGAACTTGATCTGTTTAAGCAGATGAAGGGATTTGGACGGACTACGGACTAAATTGCTGCAGCACTCGACTCTTTTGTTAGACATGGAGCAACAGCCAATTCTCATCATCAGCAGGCAGTCAAGCAACATTGTGGGCAATATACAAAGCGACTAGCGGAAGTACCCGCCGCTGACGAGAAAAGAGTTTGTAGAAAGTTAAAAGGTTAAAGCTAAAAAATAAGCTGATCATCTTTAATGTAAATCAGTGATGTGTGTTTGTTCACACTGAGCAAGCAACTTATTAGAAGCTTTTTTTTTTCCAAAGTGGATTATTAAATACAGCACGTGACTGTTCATAATGTCACTTTTATTCAACATTATGGTGCAACTTAAACTATAGACATATATATCCAAGTACTGAAAAAGTTTCATTAAAATCTGTCCAGCAGTCGATTTAAGACGCGCCCACAGACCCATGCGCGGTACGCTGTCAAACTTCTGATTTGTAATCTGGCACATAACTGCTCATAACTTCACTTCTACTCAACAGTTTGATTTGATTTATTTAAATTACACAGGTTTAACTTATAGGGAAGATACCAAACGTACGGCAAGGTTTCATTACATTCTGTCCAGCCAGTTTTGTAAAATGCTGTAACAAACTCTGGCTGGACAGACATACAGACAGACAGACATTTTTCTAAACGCGTAATTCATTCCCCCAAAGTAAGTTTTCCTCGAACAAAAAAAGAAAAACAGCGCTGAGGCTCACCTTGGTTTCTCCGAGGCTCTCAGATTCAGAAACCTGATACGTGAGGTCAGTCTCCTCAAAGCCTGTGGCGCTCATGCGCTGGTCCGTGGATGGGTCTGAGCGGGGAGGCGAGTCTGGAGAGTTCAGGCACGTTTGGATCAGTGCCTTGCCCGTGTCGCTGGTAATCATGGGCTGAAGCTTGCGCGTGGCGAACGTGTACACGTGGCCCGTTTCGCTCGCCACCAGGAGCAGCACCTGAGTGCCCGTTAGCGTGGAGAGCTCATATGCCTGCCAGGAGGGAAGATCAGGAAGAAACAAGTTATTAGCTGCTTGTATCTAAATGTTGACAGTAATGTTGACACTTAATGTTCATTATAAGGAAGGGAAGAAAAAAGAAAAAAAGAAAAAGAACGCATTAATTAAATTAAACAAAGTAATTAAAAAAATAAAAAATCATTATCTTAACCAAAACTTTTCTGCTCTAAATGGCACAGCCTTTACATAGTCTTTACATAGTATTAGGGTAGTTAGGTTAAACTAAGGTTGTTTTCACATTAGACACGATTGTTTCGGTTTGTGCTCAGGAACGATTGCCCCTCCCCCTTCCACCCTCCACACTGTTTTTTGTGCTCCGATACAGCAGGTGGCAGTATGTACCACTTTTCACATTATGACTAATGTCATTAATATTTCAGGAAACATTTTAAAGCGACACCTCGTATGCCTTCCTACCGTATCACATATGGCTTTGTAGGCCAGAGGATGAGATTTGCGTGTGATTTCATCAGAGAAGACAGACGACACTGATGTCGCCACTAAACAGTGATCTACTTCCATTCTCAGGTGTAACTGCTCCCACATTTGATTTGATCTGCGCCCGAGTACGCTGCATCGTTCACAAGGCCACCTTTTCCATTGGACTCGATTTCCAAGTGCGAAACGATTGTATTCTCACTGATCAAAATTAACCAGAGTTTGGGCTTGTGTGTTCTCGGGAACGATACCAGGCTGTAATGTAAAAATGCCCTTAAAATGAGACCTCAAGCTGGCACTAAGCTTAGAAACACATGCTGAAAAGTGAGAACAAGTCCCAGGGGTGATGATCAACGAGAAGAAAAGGGTTTAGGGCTTTGAAACACACAGTGATGCTCACGAAAATAATCTATTAAACAGATCCCTCACCGAGGAGATGCTTTCCTCTGGAGGGAGCCAGAGCTTGATGAGGGCGGAGGGAGGTGGGGAGGGCAGGGAAGCTTCAGCCCGGCAGAGCTGCGCTCACGGGCTCTGACGTATAGCTTAAACCTACCTAAAATAACAGAAGATAAGGTTCCAAAAATAGGGAGTGTGATACTGCGAGACTGATTGCTTTCTCTGTGGGGACTGTAGGGGGGACACGGGGGTGAAGAGTTAGCTACATGCGGAACTGGAGCCATGTGGAAGAAATCCATTGTTATACAGCAGAAATTTAATGGCATTTAATCTTTTATGAGTGGGCTTGAAACTAATTCGCTCGGAGTTTAGAGGAAACGGCAGATTGTAGCCTTTAACGCGTGTGACTTATAATGAAACATTAAAAAACATGTTTCTGTTGAGCCACTTTGAAGCTTGTGTGCTCGGTACAGAATCGTTTATATTTGAGGGTGATGGGCCGAACACCGGTCATGACCAATCAAACTGAAAACCAGCCAATTCTTGTCACTGGACGAACGACCGGTTCATCTCTATTACAAATGTAAAAAAAAAAAAAAACAGGAAGCAATAATATAACTTTCCTAACTATTCTTGTTTTTAGATTTTCTGATAAATATTTATTAAGTAATGTTGCCTAAGAACATCTGTCGCAGTCATGATCAATTCACACAGAGTGTCTTTATGATGGCCGACACACTGCAAATTCGACGCTGGCTACACACTCTCCGCTTTAATATAAATATTTGACATTTATTAGAAGCGCTTACTGAAGTAAGCGAGGAGGTCATTAGCAGGGTACTGTATATTCATGCTGGAACTTAAGAATTTACCTAAACCCCCTGTAGTGTTGTTTCTCTGACAAGCCCCTTTAAACATCATTGATATTTTAATTTTATGCTTTTTAAACTCCGCCAGTACTTGGTTCCATCAGGAACAACTGGAACAACATCGTTCTCTTGAAGAAAAGGTGCAACACCCCACCCCCAACTCCCCAACCGGACGGAATCTGTACCATCAGGATATACCTGGTGTCACTTCTACTAGGACAATTTATTGTAGATATATTTCATTTAAAATATGGTTAATATCTTTCCAGATGGGTCAACATACAAAAAATTAAATTTTATTAACTAAAAAAATTGCTATGACATGACTAATTTGGATGAGATAAAATCCTCAGAACACTTTGTATTTATATATTGCCCCACATCCCCATGTCAAACTAGTGCAAACCTTATTTGCGGATGTTTTTAAAGATGGAAGTTCCATTTAATCTTTCACACTGCAAATATTTATCGGGCTGATGTTACGAGACAGAGAGCTGCCGCAAGGAAAACTAGTGCTTGGGGGGGGGGGGGGGGGGGGGTGAAATTTTTTTTTTAAAAAAATTGTTTTTTGGAATTCAAAAACCTTAAAAAACCCCGGGGATTAACAAAAAAACTTGGACTTAAAAACCCTCTCCACCA